>JAZBGY010000457.1:0-58228 GCA_037414755.1 Lydus trimaculatus | reverse complement strand
ATTTTACTATCAATACGATCTGGGCAGGTGTTAATTAAATGTAAACTCTTGAACATTTCCAATGTTGCTGCTATCAAGAAATTTAAAATCCTACTATATGGAAGCTTTGGTGATATAATCGTAAAATTAGTGAAAACAGATTCAGTTTTCTCCTGTAGTGTATAGTGGTGGATCTGTCTAAGGGTACGATTACACTATCAAGTTTTACTTGTTCAAGTTGGTTTGGACCAAATAAAATTTGATGGTGTAAACACACTTAAACCGAAATCCTACGGCCTGGTGTGTGATTTGGCGAGCTTGGCTCGTGGCTCGAGCTTGTAGATGATATTCCCACGACGTGTATGATTGGTGTTGACTTGGCAAGACTTGTCCGAGTCTTGTCAGTGCCGTAGTTCAGTTTAGTTTTCCCTCTATGCGCCTCCTAGTATCTGTTTTATCGTTTAGCTCGAAGCAATTTCTTGAACCAAGCCATTGAACAAAACCTTGTCGTATATGTAAACAGTTTCTGAACTTCTTGAGTAAGAATTTGTTTGTTTGGGCAAGAATTTGAACAAGTATTATACAACTAAAACACTGTTTTGGACTTTCATTGCTAACTGTCCAAAATAGTGCTTCAGTTCATCAACAAACTTTGCCAAATACTTTCAAATTCGAATTCAAAGTATTACACAAGCAGTACACGTACCACGAGTTATTATTCAAGTTCTTGGTTCAAAAAGTTGCTTCAAGTTTCCATTATTCTCGTACTTGGTAAAACAATGAAGTAACTTATCAAGTTTGTATTTGTTGCAAGTGATTTGTAAGTGTGTTTATACTATTAAGTTTTACTTGGCACAATCTAACTTGAATAAGCAAAACTTTATAGTGTAATCGTACTTAAAGTACTACAATAGTGGCGTAACGATCAACAAAAAATAAATATCAAGTTTTGTAATTTGAATATTTGGCTCCCTATTTATAGTGAGATGCAAAAGTGGCATTGTCTGTAGAGGCGTGAAAACCTCTGGGCACGATTCAGGAAAAAACAATTACTTCTGTTACATTTATTATAATTCTCAACCTGTTTCATTTATAGTCAGAGTCAAAGTTTAGTGGAGTATTAAAAAATTTTCAATAAGAGCCCCCTGAAATGGAAACATTAGGACTTTGTGGTTTAAAAATGTGACCATAACCGTTTTCATACATTACTATTAGGGTTTAGCAGGACTCGATCTCTCCGGACTCAACGAATGCGAGTCGGGTACATGATTATTTCGTGAATCCGGGTGCGGGTCCGAATCCGAAAATATAACAATTCTATTTAAAAGATATAACTTTGATAATACTAATCGATTTAAAGATTTGTCTGACAGTCTGGAACGAATTTTTGTGCAAAACTTATCTGTCAGAGGTAAGGTTCTCTCGTTGGTTTAATTGTCAGTAGTAGTCGGTATAATTTTCTAACTATTCTGTTCAGTTGTAAGAATTCAAGTGACAATGGGGTGCGAGTGGTGAAACTGCAAGAACTGCAATAATACAAAAATACGGCGACAATTAAGGGTGATGGTGATTTGAGATCAAAAACAAACAATAACATAGTGCAGGTGTTGGAGAGGCTCTTCTGAACTTCTAAACTCAATTATGCACTAAATGTCGATTATTTCAAAAAGTTCTTTGGGTGAACCCAAAAGCCGAGATCCGGCGAATCCGAATCCGAATCCGAATCCGGGTACTCTGATCCCAAAAAATCCTGATTACCACACTTTTGAATCTTATAAAATTGAAGGACTCACGACCCTATAATAGGCGTCAATAATAGAGAACCCACAGAATAGTGAACAGTTTTCTGATTATGTTCTGATATGTGAATGATACAAGAAGAATTTGAAAGAAAAGCGTATTCGGTGACGGTGGAAGGCGCTCTTGTAGATGATTTGCAAATAGGAGAAACAAGGCTGTGTGTGTGACCGCTTAAATCTGCCACTAGTCTGACTTCGTGGTTGTTTTTTTATTTAGTTACTTACAATAAATCAATTTTACGTTGAAAGACTAAAATATCAAAGATTTTTCGCCCAATTTTTTCGTTTGTAATTATTGCCATTTTTGTAAAAATTGCATTTAGTGAAAACAATCTAAATGGCTTAATTGAATTGATTGCATTCTTTAAACTTGTTTTTCTCAAAAACTACTTCTACAGAAGTCTTAATGAAAAAAGTAAACTTAAAAGGTATTCTTGTTCTCTAAGGAAAAAAAAATCTATTTCTTGCATGCATCACATACATACAACAATTTATAAAAATTCTACAATATATCAAAAGTATTAACTAGAAATACAGCCCTAGTACCTACAGCTTATTCAATTATAATTAACGTTTTTCTGTTAAATTGTTCAATTACAAATACGAATGTACACAATTCCCCATTTAATTGTGAATACAATTGAACCGTCAGTTTATTTAATCAGCTTTATGTTTCTCCCATATATTTTTTTGAAACTGAAAATCTTGATATTTTATAAAATAAAACCAATAATTGCTATATATATATATATTGACATTTTTAAGATAATAATGTTACATATGTACGATTTATATCAGATAAGATTTTGTATGTTGTATTAAGATCTCTAATCAGAATCTTGTCTATAAAATTAACAACTATAGACAATCTATATACCTACATAAATACATACATAGACCAACCAATATAATGTGTATAGTTAGTTATCCTGTTCTAATTAAATCGAACAGGAATAGAATGATGAAATTGGTAGAGGGGAGCAATAGCGAATCTAGACCATAGAATCAATCCTGTTGGACGGTTTGTTGTTGTTGCTGTTGTTGTTCGTCTCTATATATGTGTCTCCTTTTCGAACATGACGAGAAATTGTTTTAGATAGTGTAAATGGGGGTTATAGACTAAACACATACATACATACATGTGTATATTATATGTATATAGTATATAGGGTTTGGGGGGTAGGTGCAAAATCTAATCAAAATCCGAACGTTGCTATGATGTTTTGACTGAGTGGACTGTTTGCTCAATGCACAGACAGTCTGATTAAACCCTTTGTACGTTAGTATGGAGATATAATATGTACCTATAGAGTTAGATCCATAATACACCATTAACAAACATTATCCATCGTAATTGTAAATGTTGACAATTAACAACAATAATTTATCGAAATTGTTTAATTATTAGTGCGATCGAATTTTGTTCGATAAAACTAGGTTTTTTCTGAAGAAACATATACCGTTTAATATATAGAATGATAGGAGTAGAAAGCAAAGGCCATAAAGGCTTTTATAGTTATACCGTTAACGTTTTCCTAATAAATATTGAATTATAGCGTAGACAGTTGGCTTTTTGTCAATTTTATTGGAAACCGAAGACTACGTTTCCATCAGAAATAAATTATTTTATCTTGCTACTCCTTGCTACTGAAATAATTTTTTATAAAATTACACAATAACCGACTTTACCTCCATTTATAATTAATCAAAGTATCTAATTAAGATTGACTTAAAACCGTTAATATGTGATATCGAAAGCTGTTCCTTTAATTAACAGTTTCAGTTGCATCATTTCGCTGTAATTTTATTAAAATTGAAAAATTTCAACGTTCATTTTAGAATAGTTTTAAATGTATAAAAACCTGTCCCAATCCTTGTTTGAGAAATGCCATTTCGACCCTCTTTATTTTAGTCGTCGTCATCGTCAAATCCTTCTACTTATCCTGAAGAAATATGTTTATGTAGTGTTAATATATTCATACAAAACTGAAAGAGATTTCGTAGGTGGTTGGGTGGTGTTGTTGTTATTCGTGGGCATTGTCTTTTCTATCTCTTGTCGTTGTTGTTGTTGTTGTTATTTTCTCATTGTCACTTTAGACCGGATCGTAGCTCTTCTGTTTCCCCCTTTAAGAAGTATGTTTTGTATTTTTAACACCACACTAAACGTAAACATACCAACTATATGCGATAGACGAAGAGAGTATTATATTCAGTTATTGAATTGTGTCCCGCTTTTCCCCAAAAAAAGAAACACATTCCAAATCTCTATCTCGTCTATTATTTTTTCTCTCTTTTCTATTCGAAAAACAAAGAGAAAAAAGCCAACGAATTGAATCCTAAAAATAAATGTTTTCTTCTTCTTCTACTTCTTCTTCTATACTTCTACTTCTTCAACTTCTTGGGGATTTTTTGCGTTCAAACAACTCTCTAAACGATAATTTCTGACAAATGCCATGAAATTATTCGAAACGTCTCGTGTTGTTGTTATGGTAGAGAAAAACTGAAGGGGAGAAAGGTATGTAGGTATATATATATTGAAGAGCGGGGAAAAAAGGAATGAAGATGAAAAAATAAACTGTTGTTTGCCATTACCATAAGTTTATAAATAGAGATAAAAACTGTATAGAATAGAAAAAAATCAACAACGAAAAGACAAAACACAATTCCCACAAAATTTAAATTGAATGCTGCATATTATATAGAATATTCAGGGCCGGCATTCTAAGGTGTCGTTAAAGATATATGCGGTACTCTAAAATTCCAACATCGCCACTTATCTCGGCAGCCATTAACGAAAACGAGAGTTAAACTTGAAATATAATGATGGGTGGTTTTTTCTTCACTCCTCAAACTATGGAAAGAAACACACACACACACACACACACATAATAAAACACCACCAAGACGACTAATAATTTCAAATTTCTTCCTCTGTTATTCAATTTTTTTTTTGAGTGTACTAGCTCTTTTTGGTCATTTGTCCGATTTATTTTGCACGATTTTATCCAATCAGTTAGTTATGCTAGATTGAAATCGTTCTCTTTCTCGCTCTTTTAACTATACTAGATCGAATATAGGGTCCGTTCCATTATTCTTCAAATTTTAATTGGCCTGAAAAGGGTTGTATAGTCCAGAATGGATCGTTTCATTTCCTCTGAAAATCCCAAAAAGATTCATTTATATTCCATCTCTTTTACACACTCTTATTATTATTATAACTATCCTGTTTCATTTAAATTTAATTACAAATGATGGCTTGTTTATAAAAAGGGGTGGTGTTGGTGGTGGTGAGATTTTGGAACGATTCCGATTATTTCTTTAAAACTTGAATGTTCAGATAAATTGTCGTCGTAATCGTCATCATCATCATCATCAAAGGGTCGAGATTGTTATCTTAAAACAGACAACATTTTTTTTTTATTCTTTAATGAATAAAAAATGGATCTATGCGATAATTGGTAGGGGATTTTGTATAAATCTTGGTAGTTTTTTTTTCACGAATTCTCTTAATTATGTGTTGAACTATAAAAATTCAAAATTCCACATCTTTCTGTTTGTTATTCATTTTGTTTTCTAGAAAAGTGAATGGATTTTTTTGCTATTAGATTGAATGATAAGAATTTTTAATGGTTTTGTTATTATTAAATAAATAAAAAAAAAAAATGTAAATCTCTAAAATATTGAAAATTTCTTTCTTCTCTTGTATTGAGGGCTCTCTATCATTATACATTCATGTCGCAATTTTCAATAAATGTAAAATGCATGAAACGATTAGATTTTTATTTTATTTTTTGAATACCAAATATATACGGCAAGCTGTCAAAAATTCAGAATTTTAGATTTTATTTTTTATAATCAATTTGATGTATTGATGAATTGTTGTTATTGTGTCCTATTTTTTTATTATTTATAATTCTGATTTAAAAGTTTCAAAATACGAAATAAATTGCCGTTACTGTTGTTGTTGTATGTATGTATGTATGTATGTATTTGATTTGCAATGTAGAAAGTTTTTTGCTAATGTATCGGACTGTTCATTATTATCTACTGCCATGTATGAATACATAACAAGAATTAAATGCAATAATTTACATGAAAGCGGTGACAAGCTTCTGGTCTGTCATAGTTGCACATAAATAAATATGAAACATAATGGTCAAACAAACCATAAACAAAACATTCAATTACGTCCCGATTAAAATACAGCAACCAACTAATAAGGTCAAATAATGAAGGATAATAAGATAATAAATTGTAACGGCCGTCATCAAACCAAATATCCATCTATCTATCTTTCTCCAATCAAAATGATTAATTTACGAATATCTAGCCGTTTACAATCGATATTATTGTCGAAACAAATTATAGATGCCTATAAGGATGTGTTTAATTGTATTATTAAAAACACACAAAACAGCAGTAGGAGAACAGGGCAGCCCCCTGTTGTGAAACGAGACCCCTGGGGCCGTTCAGACAAATCGCACCCGCAGCATTATAATACATGTCGACACTATTAAAATGATGATGACAACATTATCTTTGTTTTGTTATTGTTTGTTTGTTTGTTTTTTTTATGATAAATACATTGGTAACAATAAATCGAATTATAAAATTGTGTAGGTCGCGGAAATAATCCTACACGATCCTCTCTTATTATATTTATTCACTTCTGTCATAATTTCAAAATTTACAACAAATATCATAAGATAATCTCAAGTTACATATTTTAAATGTGGAATTTATGAATAAATAAAATTGTAAAGGTATACCGCCGCCGATGACAATGTCCTTGATGGAATATAGAGATGGTAATAAATATAACTTGTGTGTATAATTTTTATTATATGGTTGGAGACAAAATAAAAATTTTCTAATATTCGTTTTTTATTAGTGAAGAGATATGGTCAAACACAAATATTCCAAAATTCCCATCTACTATATAGATATAGGACCTTATTATTCACACGATATTAAAAACACAATTTCCTGCTAAATTCCGGCTTCTTTACGCAATTATGCTCAACTATAAGAGTATCAATGCAACCAACAAAAAAATGCAATTGTTTGATTGCATTTATATGGTTGTCGTATTATAATTTTAAAGATTTTTATCAATTTCCAGTTATAAATAAGTAATTTTAATTTAGAATGAACGAAATATTGTAGAACTGGTTTTATCGCCTACGTTTATCCGATATTATTTTGTTTATAATTAATAGATTGCAAATATGCTGACAATATTGAAAACATCACCATAAAATCGTAAAAATAATACTTTAACAATATTGTCGAATACAGTGAGCTCTTCCTAAGAACTTAACAAAATTTGATAGGTTTGACGCGGCAAATTTCGATTTTTCATTAAAATAATAGGTTTTCATCACCCTTTCATGTTTGACTGTTGCATGCGTGTAACGATTCAATTTCTCACATCTACTAACATTGTCGTTATTAAGACACTATGTGTATAAATGCGGTTACCCGCAGCAATATAACTTATGACGCCGTCGTTACCACCAACTAACACCCCTCAACCCTATCTGTTCTGTTATTGCTATTACAAGGTAGCTGTTATTTAGTACGGTGCAATAACGTTCAACACAAACATACACACATACACACATCTATATAGAGTATATACATATATACACATAGACACCAGTCATTTTACCAGAAGCCTAATATTTATACGAAGAGCACACGCTCTTAAATAAACAAGATTCTCATTAACCACATCCAAGAGGATTTATAACGAATACCACCCTAGTAGAAGAACAACAACAACAACAACAACAATCTAATAAATACAGAAAATTTATTAATAATTTCCTATATCAAAAGTGGTTGAAATTTCTATTAATGGTGGAATAGAAAAGATTGTGCTTGTTTGCTAATACCAACCCTTATTGCTTTTCATAATTCGATTGCGGCATTTTACAAAAGCCTTCCAACTACAACCCAGAACGAGGGAAATTCGGCGAATTACATGATAAATTAACTAATCTCTCTCTCACTCCCTTTTCGGCTTTCAATTTTAAACAATGCAGCTTAATGAAATCAAGTTCGGAACGGGTTGAATTGTAATAAATTTATATCGTACGTGTACCGGGTGCGGAATCGGATAAATACTACTATATATAGAGACGATGAAATAAACAATAATGTATATATATAAAGAAAAGAAAGAAAAGGGTCTATATATATGTATACAACGATGTATATAGTGCGAAATGCTATACACAAACAACAAACGGGAATTAATAAAATGTTGGTTGGTATAAGGATGAGCGAGGAATAGCCGCGGAAACTATTCAATAAGGGTGAAAAGCGAAATCGATTCTACAAACAAACGGCGGGGAGCCGCAACGATGCCCGTGTACATATACATATACATATATAACTATATACGTATATACACAGTAACCCCATACATCTATCGTTATCGGTGTTTGTTGGCGGCAGTGGTGGTGGTGGTGGTGGCGTTTTTTTATCCGAAAGCCGCCAAAAGTCATGATACAGCCATCTGTACGTAAACTGACCAAACAACCGAGGCGAGTTTTTAGATTGTTTTTAAAGGTTCGATGAACAGTTTCCGCCAACGCTATCGAATTGATAATCTTAGGAAATGAAATTTTACAGATTGAAATTTTTTGTATTTATCCAACTATACCTGTGTGTTTCTGTTTTGTTTGTTTGAAGATGAGTAGACTTTATTTGTATATATTGAATGAGACAACTGCAACATTTCTTTATTGAAAGGAATCGAGTCGATTGCAGGAAAGATTCAGTGTTAAAACAGTGTCGAATGACGGCCGCCCCAGACGATCGTTCATCAGCTACGTCCTTTCACAAGCTCAGGTATACGGCAATGGTCAGGTGTGCATGGCTGTCACCGATCCGGACAAGAATCCCACTGTAGTTATTTATCAACCAATTTAAATCGGAAACAAGCTTCAATATACGTGCCGATTTTTCAAATGTTTAGCCAAAAAATGGTCGCGGCGCCAGCCATCATGTACAGCCCCTAAATAAATAAAAAATAGCAACAACACCGATTTTCTATTAGCACCATCAAAAAAAAACAAAAAAAAACAAACAACAACGTTGAATTAAATTACTATTAGAACTTTGTATAATAAATTTTTGGAAGTGAAATTTCTCCCTTAATTAACACTCAAGATATCGAGTTAATGACATTGTCAAAGGGCTAAAGTTTGAATCAAGTTTGGGTAAGTTTACGCCTCCATGGAAGTGTTGGTTTAAGGTGGCCAGACCACCACAGACCGGAACCGGTAGACTCAAGGGGACAGATCTGTGCGGTGCTTTTCACCCAAGACAATTACGCTACAAACACATCTACCACACAATATAATTATGTAACGTGTTTGTAGTTTTATTTTTTTGTGTCATTGAAAATTAAGAATGCATTTATTTGAAATTCCCGTTAGAATGTTGAAGATGGAATTGTCACTTTTAGTGAATGAAAATTGTTGTTGTAACCGGAAAATGCTGGTAATTAAACTCTGGTGGAAAGACCGAGTACGTGTTGGAACAACCGGCCAAAGCTTATAGATTCAAGCGATAATTAGATTCTACCACACCCTTGTCTTGAGTTATAAGGTAATAAGACGCCAGGACATGCCTAATTTATAGTTAACCCGTTCATCGGTACATTATAGAGGCCATGTTTTCGGACTCAAGTTATAGATAAAAACCGATTTTATTAAAAAAAAAGAGAAACAAACAAAAGAGACAAATATAAAAACAGAAAAAAAGAAGAGAAATTCTTCAATAAAAACGACCATATAATTAAATTAAACAAAAAGAAATGGTGAAAATATTATTGTTGACTGATTTCTAGATTTTGACATTGGAAGTCTTTGTTTTAAAACTGTGGGAATAAAATGTTGATTTATAGCTAAAGTTTTAAATATCTAATTAAACCTATATGATATGCCATCCTCGATCAATGTCATATCAACGATAATAAATAAAAATGTTTTAGATGCTTACCTAAAGTTTTTACCAAAGTAGAGACCGATGGATTACATTACCATAAAAACAATACTGTCGCATGATTTAGAACCCCCGTCCACCAACCATTTCCAACAAATAACTCATCCATCCAAGGACAATCTATAGAGAAAAAAGAGATAACCTGAATTAATAATAACACAATAAATTATTTAATGTTCGTATCATTTCGCTACGAAATATAATATTCTTGTTTTATTAATAATTAATTATAAAGATGCGTGTTTGTGTCTGTTGGTATGAATGGGTCTTGGCAAGAGAATGTGCCGCGTAATGCCGGCTGCCACTGTTGTGTGGTTATTGCCGTTCAATTCATAACGAAAACCCGTCGACAAATTTACAGATGAAATGATGAGAGGGCTGTTTTTTAATAATCCATGTCATGCTCGTCAAATAGATCGATTTCAACTCAGCTACCGTAGAAGATTCCCAAATTAACCGCTACTTCCCTTTTATTCTTGATGATATTCGAAATTATCCATTTTCTTTTTTATTTATTTATTTATTTATTTATTTACGTACACCAGAGTAAATCTGAATAATTTCTTTTTGATTCAATATCAACTGTTGTAGTATTTATTTTAAACAAGTCTATAGAGAATCGAATAAGGAAACATGAGGGGGGTGAAAGTTATGAGAAGGGCATAAGTGCTGAAATTAGAATATCTAAAGCGAATTCGCTTTGTTCCCTTAGAGCATTAAATGTAACCTTATTTATTAAACGAGCTAACTAAGCCGAAATTAGCATTAAATTTCCATTAATCAGCATGACATGAAGTTATCAGTAAATAAGCGAAGCCTCCCCCAGCAAGGAGGCGGCAATAGCAGTATTCAACTCCCCTCCCCCATTGCTACAAAGAACATGATTTATTGAACACAAAAACGACCATTATGTACTGACAAATTCGCCACCAACTGAGCTGTATGCCCAAAAATACAATATTAGAATATATCAGTCAAAAATCCATGTAATATTAATGAGTATGACGTGATCAATTCCACTATAATAACAAATTTCTTTCTGAAGAACTTGGCAAAAACCAAGTTCTTCAAGCTGTTGGTAAATGTCAGAAGTGTCTTACCGTAACGTTTAATCGACATGCGTTAATGTCAGAGACGAGTCAGGTGTAATATATGAGGGGCTTGTTGACAGGTACAGGTATCGGAGACCAGACAAGATTTACAGCTGCCACAATTATTTCTTTTTATCGAAAAACTATCCTAAACACTCCAGTTCTTAACATTTCGTCATTTTTATCATCAATCTACCCTTCTAGAGTAGTTACCAGATTCAACTATGGATTATGCAAGTTTTATCGCAAACATCTCATATATAAGTTGGTATTACTTCTATTTATTTTTTTTGTATAAGTTGTTGATTGTTGATAGCCATCTGATAATGTCCTCTTGTTTACACCCGGCATTATACGCGACCCATTATAGATTATTATATTCGACATAGCTTATCTTAATCTATACAACAAACATCCGTTAAATTGCTGAGTAATAATGAGAGGGTTGATTTTATATTAAAATGGCTATTGAGAAGCAACGATTGTAGGTCGTTTTTTGTCCAAGAAAAATCTAGTTAAAATTTCAAAGACCTGCCACATAACGAATTAATTGAATGTCCATCCAAGAGGCACTCTTAATGGATACTGTTTCCGCTTTATATGTTTTTCAAGCATACAATCTTGATGCTGGCATGTAAATAAACATTCACTGACAAAATTACAGGTTAAGTTCATTATTGTACGATCCTAATTCGATATTAACGATGATGCCTGAATAATTTTATTGATTAAATGATTAAATTTTTATTTTCATTAAATAATAGTAGAATTCGAATAATTTTCTATTCAACTGATATCCACGGTGGACTCGTCGCCATAATATTGACTTAATTTGCATGAATTCCCGCTAATAGTTCTGTACATCAGGTGGGTGAGTGATTGAGGTATTGGGACACGATATGGGCATGTCCGCATAAACTGTCAACCCTAGATCTGTAGAGGAATTTCGAATATAATCAGATTCACTCTCTCCTGGTGGCCGCTCCCCCCCGTAACAACGGATCTATACATCCATTTGCTGAAATTGTCTATGCAAATCGATGAATTAATTGGAGAATTTCACTGAACAATATCCGATTGTTTGTCACTTCCAGCATATGCTTTACATAATTTATTTTTCAATAATTCGACTTCTAATCAACAATCAGCGCCATCATCGACATTCTTGTCCTGGTGTGTTGTCGTTTAATCACTGTATACATCCCTACAATACACAGTGCCACTATACCAGCACCTCCTCAGCCACCCGTTGACTTCATTACATGTTTTCCCGTCGTGTTTTCCTCGTAAATCAGATGCAGACCGTCCCGGATCTGTATCCGTATCGGAAGCCGCCTGCTCCTCGGATTGACAATTTCTATTAGCCAGTACGGGACAAATTAGTGGATTATTAGTTCGGGTGATCAATGATACGGTGTTAATTTTGATCTGAGAGGGTTTGGCAGAGGACTAATATAGATTCAACGGTGGGGTATTATTTTTCCCTCTCACTACTACTATCCCGCTGAACGTCCAACGACACGTTGCCTCGATCCAATTTGGAGCTCCAATAAAACTGCCAACGTAAAGCCCCGTCGATGTTGTTAAGTGACATGAATTATCCACCCCCGGGCCCCCTACAGATCTAGAGCTGTCCGATCGCTAGCTACGCGACATGAAAAATTTAAGACGAACAATAAACATTTGCTGTCCCTGTATATACATATACCATCTACTTTGCCATCTATTTCAAAGACAAGGAGGTTGTAGTAGACGCACGCATACACCCAAAAGTGCCACTTTTGACAACACGATGTACTTTATAAACAAATTTCGAATGGAATTCAATGATACTTTAGATTGTTTGGGTTTTTCAATGATTTTCTGTGTGAATTTCCTAGAAATTGGCGATGCTGAAAATGAATAATTGGAAATGGTTGTTGTTATCTTTCGATCAGGTGCATCAAGTCTGTTAAAAACTGATTTATAGACTATAACTTTTATGACAGAATGACATGTACCATTATTTTTTTGTCGGGTCCGGACCACAACTCATTGTGACATAAACATAGTTTGGATTTATGGCGGGCGTTTAATTTAAACCAGTTTATGATCATTTAACTGTCCTTTGACTTGTGATGGTTAATAACACAAGATTATAGCAAAATAAAATTATAACGAAAAATAATTTTAGTTTTATGAGCCTTTAGCAAAAAAAAACAAAGAAAAAGACAGTCATCTGCATATCGCAATGAAAATAACACTTGAAGCGGTGCAAACTCGCGCTAACCCTTTACAACTCCTTTTATCTTAATTATACACCACCCCTATTCTTGTCTGTCTAATTTTATTCTTTGTAGATGTAGTTTTAACAGGGTATAGACAATATTATAATTTTAAAATTGTAAAGATTATGTTTCTAGCGAAAGAAAGAAAAAATTGAAAAAGATTGTTGTAGCGATGGATTTGGAAAAGTTGGCGGCATTTTTAGGGTGACAGCTGCAGTGACGCGTCTCCTCCACAAGACAGACACACAAATCTTCCCGGCTCATTGTTTCCCATTTTAAAACAACACCGATTGTGACATATTTACGAGCCACGCCTGGACTCTTTCTCCAGGGCTCTACTACTATAACAACACACCATTTTTGACATTCACTTGGTAAAAATACTCTCAATTAATTATAGACGTATTGTGTATACGTGTGTTTGTGTGTGTGTTTGTAATAGAGTGACTAAAAATAGATTTAACCCTAAACTTAGACCTTACACCTACAATTGACTTGTTACTATCGGAAAATTGTAGGTGTTCTCTTCTTCTATTCGTTCGGAACGTCTCTTTTTTTTTCCGATTGTTTAAAATTCGGAACAGAATGAAGACGGTTTAGAGTATAGCGCCTTTGGCTGGTGAACTCTTCTCCGACCTTCTGGAAAGACAACAGTAGTGTACTTTAAAATGACACCTGCATTCGACATTGTTGTTGTTGAACGACCTCGCCTATTGCACTGAGTCCTTTCGACCGTGAAATAACTTTCCTTTTTGATCCTGCAGCACATTGATGTTTTTTGTTTGTTCTTTTTTCCTGTAATGTTGACCAGTTGCTTTTAGTTTATATCACATGAACACAGTTTATTGTTGTTGTTTGTTATTGTTATTGATATTGAAATTTATGTTTATATCAATACATTAATTTCAATTTTAAACAGTTATCGGTCTCAGTTAATTACTTTAAAAACGAGTTGGTAATGGTAATTCAGAGGACTAGCGAAGAGACAAAAAGAATATGATGATCACGATGATGATGATATAGAAAGGTAAGGGGAGCTAACGACAGCAGCAATTTATTGTATTTCGATTTCAATACACAACCACAAATAAATAAATTCCTCGATGCTTCTAATTAATTAAACAATCGAGTCTGGACCGTTGTCATTAAAATACTTACATATTTCAATATAACCAAACTATATAGGTAAGCATTAATCCAACGCAATACTATTATCTTTAGAAAAGCTGCTATGTGTATCCCAATAAAACAAAAAGAACAAACATTTCAGACAATAAGCTACTCAAATTTCGATTTTGTGATAATAACCGATAAAGAAAACGTCAGGTATAAACATCAATAGATAAAGGACTCCTTGTTGTTTATATCAAGATATCTGCAAAAATCCCAGGTGAGTGGCGCCTTCGCTTTTTTGATTTACAATTGACGTGATGTAGAGTATATGTCCCCCAATGCGATGTCCGCCTAAAGGGATACTACACGACAATGAGGATCACTCTTTGCAGATTTATTCGCTGCGGTGGTCCCACGGCTGCCAATCTCAAATACAAAGTTTTTTTTTTTTGTATTTTATTTTGTAACGGACGGTAGGAGAAATAGAGATGGACACTAGGGGGCTATCCTGAAAATGTCTGTATCAAATAAATTTACGCTTGATTTGATTTATTTTTCTATCTAAACAAAGAAGATGAAACGAAAATAGATAGAGAGAAAGAAAATCTGTTTATAAATGGAAATTATAAAAATGAATCGACATGATTTGCGTGACTCCTATTGGGCGGCAACGTGTACGGAATCCGCATATTAAACTACCAGTGCTGCGATGGTATCGAAAACGTGTTGTTCGTTCATTACTGGTGTTGAAGCTCTAGGTATAGGTACCTATGTAGAAAGTTATCATTCATTGGAATGTCCTACCGTGCGAAAATATGAATGACATATTTTTATTATTAGCATATTGGCACTCCTTCATATTGTTGACAATCTGACATACCGTTTATGAATAACAATTAATATTTTACTATACGGAGAATTCTACGTATATACCGTATGTTTGTTTACAATTCTTGGGTAGGTCATTTGCGGTCACTTCACTACAATCGACAAGGTCATACCATATTTGTAAACGAAATTGAACGATAATACTACGACCGAAAAAAAAGGAAGAAAAGAAAGAAAAGAAACCCTCAACTGTTTTAAGATTGAATCATTTCGGAGATACGTGCAAGCGAACAGTCTTAACAAAACCAAATTGTATTCATGTGACCTATACGTTAATATTTGATGAGATTAAGACGCAAACCATGTTTCATCATCGACACTATTTCCACCGTTTACTCATCTCTCATCTTCAGCTTGTTTGGTTCGTTTACATATCGTGCATTAAGCCAAAAAAAAAACGCTCTCAAATTTGTCGTGAATTTTTCATAATCCCACCCCACATTCAACCAAAAAAGAAACAATATACAAAATTGCATAATTATCCATAGACAATACAAAATAGTTGATTATTATTGATAATGCACTTCTGCATGCGACACAATGGTTGCACACGCACATCTCCTGATCGACTGGAACGGTCATTCCCACGACACTTTCCGGAATCCTTATGGGATAACCATACACATACACATACACACATTGGTAAAGAGAGATGACATTTGAAGATGGAATTTGATAGGATACGTGACTCATGAACGGAAAAACAACCAAAAGAAAATGAATAGGCATTTGGATAGAGCTTGAATTCAAAGAACTAACATGGATATGTTTATCTTTCAATATAGAGAGAGGATGTCTATAAAGACCTAATCTTGATCGAATATTGCATTACATACAATTTATACAATATTGTATAGTTTTATTATTAAGGGGTAGGAACTTGTGTTCTTTTTTTTGGTTTTCTCTACATGAACAAGTCTAATGTGTAAACTGTGAAATAGCATTAAATTAAACTTAGAAAATATTGTCGAGTCATCATTGCAGCCACTGTTGATTCTTTTTACCTTTAGAAATATGAATGATTCTTAAAATTAGTTTGGTTCTTTTTTGTTCATACCGAAATGGAAATATTCGATTATATTCCAGGTACAAGAGAAAAAATATTAAAGATGTTACGGTTTATTAGGGCTTTTATGCAGGATCAACAATAACACCAAAAAAATTGTTAATAAAGAAACTAATAACCTTCAAAATTCGATTGTTATATAGAGAATTGAATTGCTAAAAATTACTCGAATTATTCTAGAAAAAGAAAAAATAATGAAAAAGAGTATCTAAGATAGATGGAGTTCCGGCGACGAACAGTTTCTGTTAAATATTCATAACGACATTCTTCTTTCAATAAAACAATTTGTTCTTCACGGTCATCCCGCTATAATAAATTTCCCATACGTGATTAAATGTGGTCGAATGTTCGACAACTGACAAAAGTCATCTTTTTGGTTTGTTTCAAACAAAAAATAAAAATTTGAAATCAATAGAATTCGTTATGATGCTCAATGAACTCATCCCTCTTTAGCTCACTTAGAATTTTATATAAACTGTAAGTCACAGTCATAACTTGTAATAGCGTAACTTATCGTCTTTATTGTTGTTTTATCTGAAACCACAGTATAAAATTTTATGGTTTTTTGGCAGTGAAACAGACGGTGACGATGACAGACACTAATACATTGCTATTAATTTGTATCTTTTGTGTTACAACTTTCGTCCAGGTAAAAATCAGTATTGTAATAATAAATTACAGACGGATAAGGATGGATGTTGTATGGTCCAACAATGTTTGTTTTTTCTTTTATTAATTAATAATCATTGGATTTTTCTGGGAATTAAAAAAAATTATTAATAACGTCTCAAATTTCATCTACGGCCACACATTCGTTATTCGACATGTGATTCAGAAAGAATTTTGACAACGATTAAAATCAAACAATAAACATCTGTTTTTAAACTAAAATTAGATTATAAAGTGGAATATAATTAGAATTTTATAATTCACGTATTGACAATTTGAAAGAGAGTCAATGTTCATCATCGACATCATCATAGAGGTCGTAGACATTAATTGTATCTAATTTTTTCTCCTTTTTATTCAATAAAATAAAAAGTAGGAAATTAAAAAATAAATACCAATAAAGGATAAAACAACCGATAGACTGAGCAATTAAAAATGTTTTTATAATTGAAATGAATTTAAAATAAGTCGAAATGAGCAATATCTATTCCTGTCGCAGACGAATAATGTCGTGTATCAAAAGACCGGCAAACTTATTGGAAAACTGAATTATATTTTAACTAAGCAATCAAAAGAAATGACAGCACTATGTTTCTACCAATCATAACGAAAAAGTCGTTTTCATAACGATTCACATGAGAGGTAGGTATACAGTTTCTATTTACAACAAAACAACTTGAGTTTAATTCATTATTTCATTAAATTTTATTGTTATGATTTTAATGACAAGTGAAATTACTAAGATTCTATTTATAATAGGATTTGTTGTAGTTGTTGTAGCTTTCCGATCACTCCTGGTATAGTCAAGTTATGGATGGTATTGCAAGAAATCGTCCAGGAGTGCGTCCGCCAAAGCTGCAGGGAGTTATAAATATTGGATCATCGTTGGTCCTGTCGCCTGCCACCCACGACGACGACGACGTCGTCCTCTCTACTATATACCTACACACACACACACACCGATCCAGACCAATTCAGTTTTGTTGTCTGATTTTTTCTCTCTATAGTATGGTATTACGTAGAGAATGTGTGTAATGTCGACGGCGGCCTTTCGCATGAGGTTGGCTCGTCAATCCTGCAATCGCCCATCACCATCTCGACATGACCACCGCCAGAAACATGTGCGAAAAACCAAATGACGACCGTTTTGACTGACAAGCTCCGTTGTCGTAGATATGAAGAACAAAGATGGAATCGAACAATAAGACGATATAAGAAACTATACAACACGCAACGATTTCTTATATCCTAAAGGTTAGTTTTTCCAATAAAAAAAAGGCCTACACAATAATGAAGATGAGTTTATAGAATTTTATTTGTCACAATAAAAATAGTAAATGTTGTTTGTCTGTTCGATGAGTTAATAGATTTTTATAAAAGTTTTGTTAAAAGAATAAAACTGAATTGGCGGTTTATAAAAATTTAATAAATGGTGTGGATCCGGTTGTTTGGTAACACTTGAACGATGCTTCATGCCTGATTAAAGATTCATTCATGTTGACTTAAAATTATTTAACATAAATTTCTTGCTATTATTTTAACAAATTAACGATCAATCAATATAAAATAGATCAGAATCTTAATCTACTATCACCGCAAATGTGGAATATTCCATGTTAATGGTAGTTTATCAACATTTAAATGAAGTCTTCATCTTTATCTAGTGCAGTTACTATTTCGATAATTCTATTGAGTGGTTAATACACTTTTACTTGAAAGTGCGGTTTGTTAATTAGTTGACATTGCTGATAATGAAACTGCAATCATACCTGAATGCGCAACCTGTTAAGAAAGTGTTGAATAAGACGATCATTTTTCTTTATCCGAGAATGGCAACCACAAGATGGTAAATGAACTATAACAAGTCATACTCGACTTGACCGATTTATAGCAACACCTGTCAACAAAATGAGCTTCTTTGTCTTCGTTCTTTCACTAAATTTGTGTCATCGTCAGTGGTAGTGGAGGTATCTGCTGTCTACTGATCATAAATCTACTATCGATAGCAAATCATTTCTAATCTAACAATAAGTTGAACTGTTGTAGTAATTATAATTGTCATCTCGGCCAAGTCAGTTTCAACTGACTATAATACATCGGACGAGGTAAACCAATTGAGCAATTCATTGTAGCTGAACTCAGTTGTGTCTAAAATAAGTAAAGTTGCTGACACTTAAAATTAGTTGTGTTAGAACATTTAAGTTTTTTCTCACAAATGGATTTTAATGAGACAATTGGTAGGCATGTCGCATCTATTATGAACTGTATTTTGGATTTTATTGAAAAAAAATGAAAATAAAGAAAGAAACAAAGTGTCAATAGCATTTCCAAACGGAAATGAATGAAATGCAAAACCAACTACCGTCGAACTTTCGAAACTATTTGTTTCCATTAGTATTTTTTTTTTAATTGACTTAATGTTACAGTGACAAATTCCCATCACATTGGTGTTAATAAAGTCGAAATATCCATTATAAGATGTAATATGCGAGTCATCAGAGCTTACATCCTGTGATTGATGGATATGGTTCGGTTTAATTTTTCGATCGGGATCTGAAATTAACCATGCTTGAAACTAATAACTAAACATGAATGACGGGAATATCTTTTTGTGATTTAGTTATTTCCATCATCGTCATCATTATCAACACTATCATTATTATTATTATTATTATTAGTAAACAAAAATACGTTATTCATAAATCGATTAATTTTTTTTTTTTGTTCCAAAAATCTTCCAAAATTTCTGTCAGTTGATGGAGATATCGATTCTGTTCCGTTTCAAAAGACATATGGTCTGAAATTACAATTAGAATCGTCACAATTCCAATTGTCAACATATGTCACCTAATACCGATCCAGGTGGATTCTTGGATAATTGGGACAATGATGAAGCAAAACTACTCTTAATTGGATGTTTCACTGGCGATCAGTTCAGTGCAAGCATCATCGAGATGAATAAATCACACGAGTCTTACCTTCTTGGAATGATCTTAGTGTGATAGTTGAAAAGAAATCTCTGGATGGCATTTTGAAACCACCTACACACACAAAAAAAAATATTGTTTTTTTCCTCTCTCTATATTATTAGCAATATAAGGGGACTTTGCAACATCCACCCCCCTCCCAACAGCATAATGAATTGTTTCATGATCAATCTATAATATATGCAAACTCAAGTCCAATTTAAATCGGTCTTTTGTTTTCATTATAAGGAGAGTAGGGCGCCATTGGACCACGCTACCAATTCGCAGAACTTCCAGATGGCAATTAAAAAAGATTGCCTACTAAAATTTAACAGTTCCGAGTACCATACCGAAAACTTTTTCATTGGATTCTTATAGAGGGATGTTTGTTGTGATTAATTAAATTTCTTAGCGACCCCGGAATTTTTATATGCTCTTTCCTATAATCAGACAAGTTACCATCATCATACTCGGTTTTTTATTTAAAATTTCCGTTGATAATAAAGACAACACACACGCTAGTTTCTGGAAGTTTTCCAATATTTCTTATTACCACCCTGACAGATTGTTGTAATTTGGGGCGAGTGTGACGTCAAACATTCAAACCTATGTGTAATGATAAGCTACAATTTAACTCTAATCGTTATCATTTAAATAGAAGGGGTTGTTAAAAATTCTGTTTTATTTTTTGTTTGTTTGTGTGCGTGAATACTAAATGATGATAACGTCGTCCCGATGGAATTCTGTCACGTTTACTAAAACGAAGAAAAGTTACATAGTGCGCTCCGGTTTTCCAGTTTTTAATAACGTCGCTCCAAGGCTGGATAATAAACATTTACTCTCTTCAAATACGACCACTCAGACGCCCTATAAAATAATACGGGAGCCAAATGCTGCTACTATTACTATCGTCGATAACATCATACATACTAATACGCCTTTTAGCGAAGATACGGTAGGGTGAGAATGTAGAAAAGACAATCAAGTATAATAGAGGGAGGTTTTGCATTATCGAAGTATAAATTTTTACTTAGAAGATGTATTTCTGTAAATTTCCATTTAAATGGTGGTGTTAGTGGTGGTGGTGGTGGTGGTGGTCAATCTGGCCGTTTTTTTAGAAACGTTTCAATGGCTCCCTCTGGTGTCCATATTGTACAACCGCAAAAACGGAGTATATTCTACAGTGATTCACATACACATATATATGGCAAATGTATCAGATGTGGTGAATTATTGATGAACAGGTACTTGAAGTCCATCGCATTTTGTCCCTCCATGTGTCCGATAATGTAATGCTCAGTCCCTGTGGGGGTCAGGAGGATCAATGGAAACATCCACTACTGTAACTCACTGATGTGAAATATCAAGAGAAAAGAGGATAGTCGCCTACAATCATTCGACAATTACAATAGAGCGACAATAGAAGCTATTTTATAATTTCTATCTCTGAATACAAATAAAATGGTCGCCCTTGTTGTATTTTACTTTTTTCTATACGTATGTGTATCGCGAACAATTCTATATCTCTGTATCGCAGAATCAATTCTAGTATTATTCAGTATATGTATAAGGGAGCGTCCTCTGGAGGACTGACCGTTTTAAAAGGGCATAGCACTTCGTAAATAGATATTCTGCACAGTAGTGACCCTTCTAACAATATAAAGACACACACACACACACACAAACGCATCTAGAAAATAGTGCAAGAGAGAAAGCTTCACGACTCTTAGAGCTCAAACTTCTCGGCCATTCAACAAATATTACTTCCTTTGATATGTGAGATAGCTTTCCCGGATTGCTATTGGAATTCCTCTTACATATTAAAATATGTGTGATGGGAAAGATTGCAAGGACTTTCTGCCTCACACCCTCCGGCCGAATGGCAGATTTGACAAATAAACGCCATCAAATCCGATTACGTTACGTTTCTTCGAAGACAACAACGTAGACTATCACGAACCCATCTCTCTATCTCATTCTCCATTTTCCCACTTTTCATTATTGTAATTTCTTTCATTTCTAAACAGGAGGGATGAAAAATCGTGTAATAGACAAAGTGGTGGAAGTTGGATTCTTGACTATAATCGAAAATTGAGTTAAACAAGAGGAAAATAGAAATCGACGATGTGGAATTTTCGTATTCTATTCTATACTTCTTCTTCTTCTTCTTCTTCTTCTTCTTGTTCTTCTTGGTATTATGATTGGTAGTTAATTTTTTTTAATAGTGGTAAAAGCTGTAAACTTTAGGGTGGTGACAGGGATTTTTATGTGTTTCAAAGTTTCTTTTAGACTGCCATAAATTGCATGAATTCATCTTGTTCGTTGTTTGAATATGAAACAGGTCCTTTTCATCCTATATAAGGGTGGGACATAAAAATGTTTACTTTTTGTCTCTTCTAAAAAATTTTATTGTTGGCGTTATAAAAACGTTTTTTTTTTGTCTAATGAAAATTTACAGTTCTGCCAAAATTGCCATAAAGTTCAGATTTTTATCACTGACTCTTCTATTTTTTTATAGTTAACCAGTCTGGGGCAACAATAAGAACCAACAAGAAGAATAATGACAGAAAATGTAGAGATTTTCATAAAATTTCCTTCATATTCTCTGTCAGGTATTGTGTTTCTGAGCCTATTCCGGATGTTTATATTGCTAGCCTCTTTTTTTGGGACTGTCGTTGATTTTATTGGAAATCTTGTATAATTCGATCATATCCGGAATCTTCATTTATAGCTGTTCCATTAAAATGATTTATATTTAACTTTTACGTTCTTATAAGTGGCAGTACATGTTCAAACTACTGTATTGAACATCATATGGTAAATGTACACACAATAGGCGACACTATAGGGGAAGCAAATATTATATTGAATAGGCAAGGGAATAGAATTGTCGCTATACAATTCAATTGTTCCTTGTTAACCCTACACAACTCGACCAAATTTAGAATTGACTTGATAACAAAACTAAATCGAATACATTATTTATATGGTCGAATATTTTTTCCACTATACAGTATTCTATACACTCAATTCATGCATATTTGATATATTTACGTGACAAATTAAAGGCCTCCCTTGTGGACCGAATTGGAAACGATATTGTTTAATTTCGAAAATCCGTATCTACAAATATATGATCATAGAAATCGATAATTTTCACCCTATTCCAAAACGACTCATATCAGACGCGCTCCGCTTCTTCTTCTTAAGAGTTGATACAGTTCAGCCTCGGGACGATTGGAGCCTTTCCATGTTTCTAATGATAATCAAAAGTGTTTTTGTTGGAATAATCATTAATTTCTACAGACATCCATCATAATCATCCGCTAGTCCGACTTGACGAAAGGCACTGATCGATTATGTTGCTGTCAATACGACATACAGCACGTGTACACTTGAAACAACCCCCTACACAAATATCGATATTTTCAATAAATTGATATATACAGGCGACGACAACACGAAAATGTATGTATATACAATGAGGGGTTGGTGATCATTATATGATGAATTTAAACATTTTCGTTTTATTCAAGTTGAACTATTTCATTTCCATTGCCCCACGATATTTTATATTCCCAATAGAGTTTCAAAGCATATTTCATTAAGAATATATATGTATATAGAAGAGGGTTCAAGGCGACAGAAAGAGAGAAAGAGAATGGTTACAAGCGTCAAATAATCGTCACACCTAAAAAAAAAAATCTAAATTGAATCACCGATTGTTCTATTATGTTGTTAGAGGGCGCGACCCCAAGTACCAGAGGACCTCCTCAATTCACGATCAAGTACGTATGAACACTTATCATTACATAACGGGGGTGGTAGATGATTGTATTATATTTACACCGATAGATTCATAATTGGAACTTGAATAACAATAATCGGATTAGAGTGTACAGGATGACGAACAAAAGATGGGACATATGGAAATACTGATGCAATATCAACAGGCTGTAGAGAAATTGGAAATTATCACAAATGTACGAGTTTGTTTTTTTTTTTTATATTTTGTTTTTTAGTTAGTTGGTAATTGATAATAAATTATTTCTGTCGGAAATGGGAGTAGAAACATTTCAACCCTCTTTTAGATGATCTAGTCATAACCGATAAACGGACTTCCTGACTTTCGCCGGAAGTCCTCTCCGGCTGATTAGGCACTCTTCATTACGATGATTCGACTTTGAATTGCCGTCCATCACGCCAAGTCGTTTATTATGAATTTGTTGGGCGTATTGTTCGAAAAATAATTCACAGTGCTTACTACATGCAACGGGAATAATAAATACATACAGCATATAAATATTTTATGGGGTTATATGGGTATGGGAAAACAATTTTGTAAATGTGACACTAAAAAAAAATGTAAATAAATAAATAAAATATTATACATACATATGATATATCAAATCATCTGTATGTTCGAGAATGTTAATAATAGAATAATACATGAGTCATTTGAATATTAACGGTAAGCAATGGCCGTAAAAAGTACATAAAAATGTCAGTTGAATTGATTTTTATAGAAATAAGTATGTAATTCAATGATATTTGGATTGCCCGTGTATAGGTACTAAAAGAGGCTGTTTGTGTTGTTCATTAAGATTTGTAATGTAAACGATTCTAGATTAAACGGTCAATCTCAATTACGATATAACAAAATGCCATCATTCCGATAATTAAACGAGTGGTTCGATCAATTTAAATTTTATAGCGAATAGTTCCATTAAAAAAAAAATAAATAAAAATAAAAGAGAGAAACTACACCTTTAACCTGGCGAATTATCAATTATATCTTCTTCCTCTTTGTTTTCTTTTATTTGTTGATCATCATCGTGAGGTGTGGGCGTTCGAATACCTCCTCCAATGAACTCTTTTCAAATATTCTCTGTTCTTAGTCTTGCGGAAGGAAACTGTCAATCATTGTTGTGTAGATGTGCAATTTACTGACGATATCGTGCCAAGTTTTATACGTATATGTGTGTGTTTTGATCTTCAATTCTCGATTACCCACGCTTGGATAGCCTGACAATGTAATTGGGTGCCCTTTCGTTTTTAGATTTTTCCACAATTTTTCTTAAACAGGAAGACCATAATTTGTGCAACACCGTGTAATATTTATTTTCACATTGAAACGTTAATACTAGACATAGATCGACAGACCGTTGAACACGGATCTGTATTTAAATTAGAAACGTTGCACGACATCTTCAACTATTTGAATTCAGAATATAATTCTTTATGTAATATTTGTCTTTTGTTGCTTAAATTATTATTAATTTTCGTACTAAAAATATAAAGGTAGAGACGTGCCGGTCTGTCTAGTTTCAATAATAACTTGAACGTGGTGAAATTATGCGTCATTTCCTCGCAAAATTAAAGCACGTTCCGTTGTTGTACGCATTGTTACCATTCTCTTTGTTGTTCGTAATCTAGTCAACACTAAGAATGATTGTCTTTAGGAAAAGTTTTATTCGTTAAAATCCTCATCTTATCGTCTTTAATATATTACAAATGGTTTTAGTTTAACATAAACCTGATCACAATTTCTTGCAACAGATCCACATAGTAGAATATCTCTTAGTTTTGGTTTAGTGTCTTCAGTTATCGTGCTATAAAAGTGATGAAGCACAGGGTGAAACATGGCCTAGTTTGTTATTCTCTACATTTTGTACTGTGTTAGCATATAGCCTCGCCAATGTCGACGACGGTGTGCTTATCTGTAATACTCCATTTCTCGTTTTTGAAACGCATGGATCGCAACCTACTACGTAACACCCTCAGAAAAGTGCGAATTTATTCATAGACTCGTATAATGAGAAACTGTAAAAATGGACATTTTCAACGCTGTGACGGTTTTATGTTTTGATAAGGGGAATAACACGCCATTTTTCCAGCCGCGCAATAACGACTCGCTTTCTGCTTGCCTTCTCGTTCGACTTGCACAGAAAAAAAATGGTTATTTAGATCCCTCCTGTGGAAATAAATACGGGATAACGCATCCCCCCCCCCCAAAAAAAAACGATAACATTCTCTAGTTCTTTCGCAAATGTTTAAGAATTATCTAAGATAAAACTCGTTTTTCTGACATCCAAATTTTCTTCAATTAGCATAAAATTTTTCTGTTGTCATTGATTACCACGTAAGTATCGACTGTCCGATTTTAATATAAATTTCTAATCGTTGAGAATGGTTCACAAAGATAATCGTACAACGATTGTGGTGGGACGGCGGTGATAACGGTGTCTGTTGCTTAAAATTCATGTAGAGCTACTTATTTGCATATTCTTGTTATTAGCTATAACCCAAAATGTAGTAACTACAAATTAGCATATTAGACGATGAACTGAAACAGGCAAACAGTGACAGTAAAACGGAGACGGCAGGTATATCTGCACCACTACCACCTCTACCAACATCACCACCGCCGCCACCATCACTAAAACATCTCGCGGATTGTGCACGTCGTGTTGTAGAAATTCGCACCAATCAGCAATCCTCTTCATTTGAGATATTCGTATCACGTACATGGCTCTGCGATATTACATTCGGCAAGGAAAAATTAACATCACTCGTTTTATGACTGTTTAAAATTCAAATGGGGTGACCTGTCGATACTGCCTCCAGTAGGTGGTGAAAGCAATATCGAAAGAAAAGTGTAGCAATGGAGAGTTGTGAGGTGATGCTGCTGTTTGTTGTAGTCAAACAACTAAAACGGAGTTTTAATTTAAACCAGCGCCTCCATATGCAAATCACGTGTGTCGTTTAGACTCGAGATCAGTTATTTTATAGAAAAAACGGGATAGGGAAATCGATGGGCCGGAATCTGGAATGATACCGTATATGCGGGCGGTACCTGCGCTTCTTCAAGCAATAACATAAAACAGAAGCAATTCATTTCTATAGCACGCACCGGGGATCTTATTACTATTCAATAATGCAGCATCCATCGACGAACCGTTGTCGTTATAGTACACACAGAGGGCTCGAAGCAACTATGACAATCGTCCATATTTTTCAACAATTTTTAGTTTATCTCTAAACTTTGTAGAACCGTAAATGTAATGGTAAGAGAAATAAAAATAGACTACTATATTGTTTTAGTCCACATACTAAGCAATATGTTTTGCCACATATTTCACGTTAATGGACCTGGGATTCTTTTTCTTTTCCGTTCCCGCCCTTATGACGTTCCACAGTTTCTAGGAAAATATTTATGATGATGCATACAATGTTTTAGTCATAAACGTCATTAGTTCAACGTTATTCATATGAAGCGATCATGCCTGTATGTGCTGGAGTTTGTGAGGAGGATGATGATAATGATGTTATCGCAGCGGGTTTAAACGGCTGGTTGGCAAGTTGGCGTGTCGTTTAAATTTTAAAAGCCGCTTTGAACACGTGTTATTATGACGGGTGATGATTGAATGTTAGTACAACCCTACTGTTTATCGTCGCCTAATGAAAGTTTAAATTATGAACTACGCTTAATTGAAAACCAGCACTGTTAATAACACAGCTGGATTATGACAGACTTTATTTTTTTTTTAAATTAAATTCAACCATTTTAGGCGATTTTCTAACAGAGATATCTGTCTATTTGCTTTTTTTCTTGGAAAAGTTTGGTGGATCAAACTTTTTATTAGCTGTTTTTTTTTCGTGCTCAAGCATCATTCTAGTATACACGGTGTGAGCATTGGTAGAAACGATAGTGGTAGTGGCGGCAATAGTAGGCAGCGGTGGCGGTGTTAGCGGGTCCAGATTATTGATGTTGGAGCATTCATTACCAGTGCGCCACGTTTGGTTTCTTAAATGGGAAACTTTTCCCTCGGCACGTATATTTATAAGTCTCCTCCCTTGGTTCACAAAACGAAAAGAAAGAAATAGGTGATGTCAAGACTTATGGGATGTTCGATAAGATTCATTTTGGGGGCCTCGTTCTTCGCCCGCCAACTTAAATGGCTGAAGAGGTGTTTTTATAACCGGTCCACCTCAGCCCGATCTCGATTTATTACAGTGGATGAAGTGAAATAAAGTACTGTTGCCGAAGATCAAACTTTGCCGATACCTATTGCCAATAGTATTTTTGAACAAACTAAAGAAAATTACATTCTCTTGTTAATTTATGAAAGTTCGATTCAAATCAGGCCACATTTTATTTTGCGATGGCATTTTAATTTAAATTGAAAGGGGTTGTGTATGAGTTAATAATATAAGAGGGTGGATGTGGTGTTGTTTAGCGATGAAAACTGAACGTGGCAAGCCAGGCGTAAGGTGGCGCAAACCTATTACACAACTTTAATGAGGCCGCCCGCTAATCTCACCTCAACCCTGGGCCTCTGTTCCCTCAGTCGGCCGCCCGTCGTCTCTTCCTCTTTCAAGCGTCTTTATGAGCAACAGAATAACAACAACAACACTAACATTAGCAAGAATATACCTTGACGCAAACTCTCACAAATCTCGAAAGCACAGTCATCGATCCTCGTAATTAAAACATATGTAATGGTAATGTCAGTCTAGCAGGACACAATTTGCTAATTTACAGGTCAACTAATGAATCTCGTAAATTTCAAATAATCTTTTTTGTTTAAAAAAAATATATAAAAACATAGACTTATATTGCTTTTATTTTTATGTTAATCTGTAGATACTATGAAAGAACAAAACGTGTTCAAGGACTACAATAAGAATTTTTTCTATAAAAAATGCAATCAATAAAATTTCCGACAAAGTGCTTGATGGAACATTACTGCAATGTTAACTGTAATTGCTTTTGTGTAAGGTATTATGATGTATCATCTAGAATTTTAAAGGCTTGTTGATTGCCCCTTGTCCAAATAGAGACTATGACTGTCATTGCGAAAAAGTCAATGATCAGCTTCTTGGAAATTGTACAGAATAGAATGAACAATCAATTTCGCAAAACTTTTTGCTTCTTTTTAATTATTCTCTGATTTTAATACGTTGATAATTTGATTCTCATATACCTTCAACTTTGATATTGTAATAACTGTACGTTGTGTTGCGTTATCTTTGTTGTTGCAAATTTACGCTACTCATGGATTATTATAATGACAATCGTTTTGCATATTATCTCCCGCTTTGCGATTATCCCCCTAGACCCATTCTATCTTGTTTATATGCAATGTTGCCGTACATAACACAACATTCTAACCACTACCTATATACATATATGTATAGGTATATATATGTATGTATAATATGGGATATACAGAGACAACGGACACAGTTCACCCTATAGCTTTGCTGACAGTTGCCATGGCATCCCCGAATTACACATAAATATGCTCCCCGTAATTCCTTTGTTTCTCTCATAACAATGCGGGACGATTCGAATGGCTATAATTGCGATGGAACGCCATCTGTACGCTTCATCTCGATTGATAACAGGGAATAATATAGACAAGGGTGTACAATGAAGCCAAATTCATCAATAAATTCAAAGAGAGCAGTCAACAAATAAAACAAGCACCAATTTAAAAAAAAAACTATTTGATTGTCTCTGGCTATGTTAAGAAGAGAAAAAAAACCAAACAAAAATGTCACAACCCATAAAAACCAATTTAGCCGGATGACCTCCATGGTTGTTTGTCTCAATCACAGCTTAGCTTTGTCTTTCCTAAACTCTATCTCCCCAAAACAATGCGAAATGTGAAATAATGAGTGTAATTAATTCAATTAACCGTTAATTAATGGCATCGTATCTGTGCATTTATACACGGGTCGGACGGCTGTAATGGAGTTTTGAGCCTGCAATCAATATTTTCAAAAGACTAAGTATTGGTGCCTGTATATACATAGTCCAGTCTTGTTGTTTTTAGAGAAACACAATGTCATCCTGAATTATTCACGATCTGATTACTATTTCCAGACCCTCAAAATTGGACTCCCTAAAACAAAAAAACAAAAATACTACCAAAAGAAAACAAGTTTTAAAGTAGTAAAATTAGCAAGTAAGTATTTGATTTAGTTCGTCAAGTACAACAACTGTTTAAGAATCCGTTTGTACGGAATTCAAGTCAAGGAAATGAACTAAGTAATCTTCCGTGTTTGACCCGATGGCGTGGCAGTAAGTATCCTTGGAGGTTTTGTGTAATCCGGTCGTCTTGGATTATCCGATTGGTTTTTTCTTTCGTTTGGTGTAATGAAGGGTAAGTGCGGCGTAGCGTATACCTGTTGCGACTCGACGAATGTTTATCGTCACCATCAGTGTCGGGTCAAGTTGAGCATACGTTCCAACTTGATAGTCGTCTTCATCAGTTTCACTAAGCATTCTCAACTTTCAATTGATCCCACTTTCTCTTTTTAATTCATTCAAAATTACTTTCGACTTGTTTTATTTTTTTTTTCAATTTCAATCATTTTTAAGATTGTTTTAATCAATGTCAGCAGCAAATCGCCGTCGTATGAGTGAATTTTCTGGTCTGTATGGGATAAATGAGTTTTCGCGTTGTACACTCTGACATTTCAAAATCGCTTATGAATGTTCAGGTGCCCGTTCAACTTCAACTTCCTATTCAACCGTCTGCGAATATAAATGACATACATCGAATCGTACTTTGTGTAACCATACTTTACAATCGTTACAAATGCCACCCCCTTTATAATTCCATCATTAATTTAATAATAAATGAATAGTGATGTCGACAGAAAGAGTAAAATTCTCTACATTTCTCTGTTGCCTAACAGTTGAGTAAATTTTATGTGTGTTTAAAAAGTATTGGGGGCGGTGGAGGATGATGGATGTTCATAACAGAGCGACTTGCGCCCTAAGCGGGCGGCGGTCACCAAAGATGGCCGGGGTCGGTGGCGCGGTTATGATAAGGCGATGCTTTAATGACGAGGTGGTCGTCATGGAGACGGCGGGCACTGGGCAGGGCCGGTCAGCAGGTAGCGCGGGGGCGGTGGGGTTCGACGGCGGTAGTATTGCTCGGACGGCCATCACGCAATCTCAAGCGGCCAAGCCTGTCGATACGCTTCTTGTATTGCCTTTACCTACTCTACCAAGGATAAGAAAACATAAACTATACTCTTCTGTCCGCACTTTTCTACCCTCATGATCGATCAAGCATTGTCTTTCCAGAAAAGGATCTTCTAATGAAAGACTGTTTGATTTACCTGGCGCATCCACCAATATTACACAAACTAAAAACATTTGACATTTATTATTTATATTCTTATCATCGAATTTTGGAAAAAGGAAGTCTCATCGATGATCGTTCTTCCGCATTGGAAGTAGTAAGAAGAGTAAAAGTTATGTTTTTTCAGTAATAGCTAAATATCACCTTATATCTACCTAATATTGTATCTGCTACCTATATAAGTTTATGAAAGAGCGAGGTGGTGGTAGCAAATGACTGCTACCAACTCTACCACCACCACAATCACCAACATTGAGATGGGGATCAACATATATCCCATACGATATTTTGGCCACCAACAACATACATTCACTATTAAAACGATCGATTACAGGGCCGTGTGCTTCATGACTACACGACGTCTTCCATCACGGAAATTAATGTTCCCCAAAGTATAATTTGTGGAGACGACTCTTCGGCCCCGGGACCGCCGCCTTGACGTAGTGCTGTATTGCAACGACGCTTCAGTGACTATAATATGCCGCTTAATTGTCTCGAAATGAGAAATTCGTTTCCAAGTTATAATTGGATACGCGCCACCCATCCCTACGTTTTCGATGTCTTGGGAGAGAGTAGACATATTTCGGGCGCTTGGGCACAATTTAAAGTTGTGCCAGAGAAACGTTCAACAACAAAAATTAATTGCTAATGATATAGTCGCAAACGCAAATATTTATTATTGTTATCTCTATAGTTTATGCATTTTTAAGAAGGAAAATAAAATAAAACCCGTAGCCTGTTTAGGAATATTTCAGTTTAGCAATAATCACAAAGTAGATTTTCATTTCTTTCTGAAAGCTGTTGGGCTCAACATTTGCCTGGTTTGAAATTGTCCGTTATTGAGATTGTATCTGGGAGTTGGATTATCCGATTCCTTCTCGATCTACGTGACGGCGCTACTCATAAGGCAGGTTCCAGCTTTTGCAAGATGGGTAGGAACATGTTTCGCTGACGCAGCTAGTAGGGATTGGAACAAGGCGCAGAGTAATAAAATAACAAACAGAGAGAGATGAGACCGCGCCCCATTCTGATAAAACATCACCACCTCGCGGCTTATATTGCAACGTGTATATGTGTGTGGGTAGATGGGTGGTTAAATGTGGAGAAGCTTAGTAAAGAAAAAAGAACAAGAAAGCCATCTCTATACATAGATATACGCACACTTACAGATATATAGCGATATCCCTCCTGAAATATCTATAGGATGGAGAATGACCCTCACTTCTTTACTCAACGCTCGGATACACACATCTCTTTGCTTTTCTGCTCGGACGAACACCATCAATGGTCGCTGTGCGTTCGTGAAGACCGATGTTTCGCGCCCGCTTTCCGCAAAGAAAATATTTGGTCATCTTCTAGTTCCATTTGTCTCGAAGGATTATTAAACACACAACCACTCAAGTTTTACGATAACCAATTTTATTGGGGATGAAAGAAACAACATTCGTATATTTTCTTTAATAGCATTACATTGTAAATATATAGAATTTTTGTATCCTTTTTTTTTTTAATTGTAACATTGAATTTGTGCCCTATCAATTGTCAGTCATTATGAAAAGATTAAATGACAATGTATCTGCGAATGCAGTCGCCCAAGCATGAAATATTCCTGGGGGCGCAGTGGCGCAATGTAAACACAGACAGGGATAACAGGCCGCTATTATTATGATAACGCCGCCACCAATCGGAGACATTCTTCCACACGGATGCGCTGATCCTTTTGGGGAGCCATATTGCCTTTTATTAAAAATGTCCCCTTCACTTCGTTTTTTTTTTTTGAGGGATTGAAGGAATAGAAAGAAAAAAAATGAAATTTGTCCGTTTCCAATGTACCATATAAACTATAATCGTGTTATGCATACATATAACCTTTTATTAAAAATCAAAACATTTGTGTCTACTATATAGTTGTGTTCAACATTATAGAATAGAATGAGTGAAAGAGAGTGAGAGTGAGTGAATTGAGAGAAATAAAGATGAGATGCGTCGACCCGCGAAATGGGACCAGATGGAGCAAACACTCACAGCTGGGGCCCAATGTTATCCGATCTCCACGGTGCGGTGTCGTTTACATCTCAATATTCCCTAACCGCTTCCTTGTTTACACGCGCGACATCCGAGCAATTAAAACATCGGTCCCTACCAAATCCTAGATACGACAATATATGCACGCATCGAACAAGTGTTACTATGTTGTGATTCTCACCATTGATTTAAAATACGTCTAATAAACTGCAATATCTTGGAATGGCACACACAGTGTTCCTGAAGCTGGACATATAAGAAGAGCCTCCTGAAAATTTATAAGAAAATAGATGAGCCTATTTTTAATTGATTAAGTGAACAACATTATTAATTATTTGAATGTTGAGATAATAGAGCTTTGCGGTTGTTGTCACTAAATTGGACCATTTCCTTTGCAACTAAACATGTGCATCTCGTTAGAGTACCTATTCTGTTCTAATACAGTATTGTTCTCTTATGGATAATCGGATTAAGCATAGTGATATTGGTAGACTGCTAGTTCTACAGCTAGGAAATGGAATTGTGAACAATTAAAATGTTACGCTCCTATTAATGTTGTTTAACAAAGAATAAAAGAATTACAAAAAAAAAAATTCAAGTATAATTAGCATCACGAAAAAAGAGGCAGAACGTTTATACAAACTCTAGCAATAAATTTCTACGGCTAGTCAGTACGTTTGAAATGTCTATTTTTATAACAAAGTGTTTTTTCTTCAGTCAGTCTCAATATTTATAGTCATCACTCAACTTTAATGTCACAGTGTGATTTCTTAATCTTTCTTAAATAGCATAATTAACAAGTGCAATTTTTACTACTACAACACTTTCAATTTGTACACACCATTGAGTGATTTTTTAGTCGATAATACCCCAAAAAATAACCATCAATTGTTCATACTTTCATACACATTTTATTCGTTTCACACCATATGGAATGGTAGTGATTGATAAAAGCCCTGAAATCGACACTCTCTGGCTTTCACAATATTGCCAAAACATGTCATTTATTAAGTGGTACTCTGGTTTATCGACTGGGGGGTACATGTATTGCGAAATTAAATGCGAGACCACCACCGCCGCCGCCACCGCCACCGTCATAGCAGTATAGCACCGGATTGTTCAGCTGTTTGATTAAAATTTTACACTAGAATAAACCGAAATAGCAAGAAGAAAAAAACAGTAACAGAGAAAAAATGATAGAAAGTTAAACAGACCGATCCACATAGAGTTAAAATAGAAGTGCAAAAGAGATAGAAACGATGTGTATATATATACAACAACTAGTGACTGTAGAGTTTTTAAAAGCTCCGGCATCAAAACAATGCCAAGCATCTCTTTTTCCTTTTCAGGCTCGTTCGCTAAAAATAATATTAGCCAAAGCTAAAAAACATAGCGATAATGCATTACAAGAGTTGTTTTTCTTCGTCGTCGTCGTCGTCGTCGTCGTCTCAATCCGTACACTTTTTTCTGTATTTTTCTTTAAATATATATTTAGAGAAAGAGGGAGAGAGAAATTCTTTGAATCAATATTGCATTACAATCGTGGAAAGAGTTCGTTCTTTCAGTTCAATGTTATGCCTGCTGAATCAAACTACTGCCATTTATTTAGGCGATCTTGAAACAATAGATTGTGATTTCGAGACGTATTTGAATGTTTTATTTGCATACGTACAATGAAATTCCCGAATAAAGAGTAATAAAATGGGCAATAAATTTGCAATTCGCTTCGGACATTCATTCTACATACACAAAACGTATATTAGTTTCATGATTTTGATATTCCCGCTATATTTATGTTGAAAAGCAAACGAAAGGAAATTTTGACAAAAGTATAAGTTTTTCATGTGTAAACTTCGCTGTCTCTTCAACTTGTTTCAAAAAAGTTTCGACTGACTGTAAACACACAGACATACACACACACAACTGTTTTTAAGAAGTCGACTTTAAATGTACATCTAATCATTCCTAATACCTATGAAATCTGACCTCTAATTGAGGACAATTAAAGTAAAGCCACTATTATTGGAATAGAATACTTAGAGTTTTCGAATTATATTCGAAAGAATTGTTGGTGTAAGTATCGTTTGTGGAATATAGAGCGATATCTGGTTTCCCTCAAATAAATTTCAACTTTATCGATTTCAGTTTTATTTGCGAAACGTTCTCGTCTAGTAAAAAGGAGAGAAGAGCAAAGAAGTTGCCCCACATCAGTCCATATAATATCTCATTGAAACTTATTCCAAATGCGTTCTAAAAATTTCAAAACTGTCAAAGTTTTTCAATCTAAGAAATAATAAGTTTTCAAAATAGAAAAGAAAACCTTTAAATTCTAAAAGAAGTTGAAACGATCACATTCTTCCTTTATAAGTAAATATCAAATTTTGTTTGCTTTCTTCAGTATTAATTTGTTTTAAATTTCATGATTTTTAGCTATTAAAATTGAATGGTTTTTTTCGGTGAGTTGATTTTTGGGAAAAAATCTTCCGATGCAATCACATGAAAATAGATTGGAAAAGTTTATAGTTTACCAAATAGCTGTTACTGTTTTAAACATGCAGACATGTAATCATAACACTACTATTTACTTATTGATATTCGCGATTGTTGGCGTGACCGGAAACGAAGACTTGACGTCAAAAACAAGCATATTGACAGATGTCACGCTATGGTTATACATAGTGGTGCCATTCAAGAACAATTACCAGACACGCGCCGATTATTTTGTAATAAAGTCAATTTTTTTTCCACATCCACCCTATTAATATAATAACAATAACAGTAGAATATCAAAAACCAACCCCCTTATTTATCTAATAAATAAGAAAACAAACAAATCGAAATGTTTACAGTGTAATGTCGCCACCTTCTCAAGAGATGAATCACTACTGTGTTGGTGTTGTATTATTAAAGTCGCGTTTCATAGTGTTTGGCATTTGTGGATGATATGCATATGGCACGGGTCCTTCCCCTGTATAAAGTCCCACAGGACTGGTTCCCCTTCTTGTCGCATAGTTCTGTGTTGACGAGGAACAGAGATTCGATAGGGGTGGATGAGGTAGGCATCGATGCCAGACACACAATCTCTGAATAATTATTTGGAATACACTAAGAAAATTAGAATCAGATAATTTTTTTGCTTCATCTTTTTAACATAGTCATTTATAAACTAATTTCCAGGTAGAAACGGTTCGTTATGAGCTTGAAAAGCTTTTGACATGCTAATAATATCCTTGTCCGACTGGCGTCCGTTCTTAATCAAGTCGTATCGATGAGACGTCGTCCATGAATATTTACCAGCTAATTCGGTATTGCTTCCAACAGATAATTACTTGGTTTGAATCAATGTCGTTGGAACTGTGATGATAACTATTCCACCCTCGTTTCATTTTCAAAATGCTTTTATTCTAAAAGATTGGTTAGATAGAAATTTCTCTATAAAATAGTTGTTCAACATAACTGTGTGAGAAATTAATCAACGGTCACCTAGTTGTCCCCTGTATGAAACAAGCTACAGGGCAGACTTATATTACTGCTATTAATTTACAGGATAGGGCTAGCTTCGGGCACTCATACCTTATGTCACTAACTGTATCACCGTGAAATAAATAGCGCACAATGCATTAATTACGTCAGAAGGGGTGGTAGTCAGTGGTGGTGTAGTGGTAGTTGCGAGGGTCCAGTCGTCCTTGTGTATGTATGAGCTATGCCAGGGTAGATGCGAACGCCATATATTACGAAAAAGCGTACGTGCAGAGTATTAAAAACGAAGCACGTCCTTTATTTTGGAGCAGAGATGACCGAATGCGATTTTACGATGTTCCACCAACTTTAGTTTGCAAACTTTTCATCTACCCCCATCTATAAAATCAACTAAAGCTATTAGACTTTCGACCATTATAGCGCAATGCTGGCGAAATTTAATTAAGAAATCTCACAATTAGTTATATTTATTAATCAGGTTTTCGAGAGTTAATGGAGGATTTTCAGTAAAATACAAGTAGAACAGTCTGGACATTCTGAAGGAATCAAGTTTGGATGATTTATACGCCAGAAAGCGCAATACAAACGCGCAGAGAAATGGACTGTCCACTTGGACAGTTCTAAACGTCCATTCCCTGCAAGGCGGAATATTGACGAGTATTTCGTACCATACTGCCGTCGCTGCCACTACTACCATCAGGGTGGCATCCCTCATCCCGGAATTTATATGATGTTCTCACCAAGCCCAGTATTGGTCGACGTCGGCATCCAATAACCGGCGCCATTCCTGTCAAACTGAAAGAAACCACACCGTCGATAAAACATGACATTCCGAAATGGACAAACGGAATCTATAACTCAAATGTCATCTAACTTATACGTCTATCCAATATAATCATCAAATGGTTGGTTTCTTCATAAGAATTCTCCTAGTTTTTGCACTACTTCCAGGTCTATTTACAAATAATCTGAATTATACATAGGACGACCGTCACAATGAGATTTCCCCCACGGTATAGTCTCGTTAAATGTTAACGTCGATTGTAAAACTCGCCAGTTATAAATCTACCGACCCAAATTATATTTGTCCGGAAACCTGTTTTATGTTTTTCCATTTCCCATAAAGCGGATCGGTTCATAATTAATGAAATGTTGTCGGGAAACGATACCGTCAATATACTCCTTAATTTATAAAGAGGAAAACAGAAAAATGAATTAATGTTTTAGAATTTGAATAATACCATTTGGGGATATCTAATATGAAAATTGTACCTCTTTTTATTAAACTAATCATTCGTGCCATTAGCTAAATTTCAAATTAAATTACTCGATCCCTGTCTGGTACCCCTAATAGTCAATTATGCATAGATAATGGTAGTGCTTATGCTTTATACATAAACATAAGCAGCGCAACGGGCATAAAGCAAATGACATGAATTAAGCATTATATCAATTTTGCGCCTGACGGCTCAGATAAAGTGACAGAAGGTCAAATGACATTGCCGGAGACAGCGAAGGGAAATCTACCCCTATATCAACACAACCGGGGACGGGATTCAGAGAGAGCTGAAGCTACTACGACACAAGCTCTACATCATTACCGAAAACATAATCCCGATCCTTGCTCATAAACAGGAAGACTTTCATCAATATTATAAACTGGACAGTCATTCACATACAAAACTCCTACAATCTGATGTTAACAAATGCATTATACTAAACGACACTAAAAATAGAGAATTTGTAAAAATAGAAAATTCACCTAATTTGGGGATAATATCGAGACTTGTGCCTAGATAATACAATAGTCCTTAATTATAATAATCTGATTGTTCCAAGCGTCGTTGTTTGATAATAGCATTGACAATGCCGCAAATCTTTACTGACACATTTCTTTCATTGGCTTTAATCCGGAATCTGATATCATCCCACCCAACAATATCCATGTTCTTTCGTTCTTAATTCTAATCGCTCACCCTGCTTTATGACGCAGTAAAACGACATTCAGTGGCGGCAACACTAGCAGTATCCGACTTACAACATACCACTACCGCCACCGTTACCACCACCTCCACACTACTACTACCACCCTCAGCCCTAATGACGAGCTTTATCGGTGGGGTGCAACGCGTCTAGATGACGGATGGATGAGCTGACACAAGGTTAATTTGAAACAGGAACCAGATAAATGTAGTTAATATAATAAAACCAGCACCCCTTGTCTATTTCGATCTTCCTCTTTTTCATCTACGTATAATTCGACACTTTATCAAAAAACATTGTGACGGTGAACTGAAAATTGTCTAGATCGTTTGCTTGGTATTTTGTGACAGATCTGCAGATGGCACATATACACATTTATCATTATTAACCGCAAAAGATACTGTAGTCATTGTGTTGAGGGTGGAGCAAAGCGAAAGATCATAACTTCTCGTTTACATGGACAAGGGGGCGGCCGTTATGCAGACCTACAAAAAACCATTGGCGCGAACTGGAGGCGGCGATTTAAGATGGCCATATCTTAGCTGTAGCTAAACAACGAATAACAAAACACCCTACCTGAACGTAACTTTTATACCAAACAAAACTAATTAAGAGCTTTTTTTTTTTAAAAAAAAAGAATAACGCCCTATTCTGAAAGTGAGCTAAAACAAAGTTGTTTAAATAATTTATTGAATTTCCAATGAAGGGATTCATAATTTATTTCAAATAAACCAATTTTCTTTAATATCATTCCCTGACGAGAAATGCCAAACGAAAAGTCATTCGTTTGATATAAATTATCATCAATTTTCCTATTGCCTTACAATTTCTCTATACGTTGTTGATTTTCCATTAAAGCCTATGATTCGATTATATCTAGAATAGTCAGCCACCATCAACACTGTCACCACTAGCCCTACAATCACAAATATCTATGATCAAAATGAATCCAACAGTCCAGAAGTCATTATTTATTAATCATACCTTTGTAGGGGTGTAATTATCTAAACAACGTAATACCCGGATGTGAAAAGACTTGTCCTGCAACCTATCGAGTTAAGTGATAATCTCTCATCCAAAAAATTTCAACTAATCAGATCATTGTAGAGAAATATGGCTAGAAGAGAAGAAGAAGAAGAGGTGTTGAAGAATTTTTGATTTTTGTTTTGTTTGAAAATGTAATTTTTCTGGATTTACTGACAACTATTTCACCATTCCATACACATACAGTGTTTATGAGACTGTAACAAATCGTCCATGTATGGCGATCGATTCTTCATTAAGATTGATGGACGTTTTATCGTGGAATTATCCAAGCAACAAATATTCTACGTTTGTCCAACACACAAATAATTCTATATTGTAAAGCAAGATAACAAATATTAAGCATTGTCGGTTTTAGAAGATCGTTTCTTGTGGAATTGCGATGATGATTGCCATTTCTGCCTTGTTCCATTTGAAACGTTTTCTCCTCGTTTTTTGTTTTTTTGTTTTTTATCTACAACTATCTTTGGTTTTCTGTTCTGTATTCGTTGTCAGTATTGTTGTCGCGAGCCTGTTACTATCCGCGTCCAAATTAATTTATTAAATACGACGATGTCAGGCGTCGTCGGGTCGATAATCATCTTGAGAAAGAGAGACGGAGACGTCAAAACTGTGTTTCCATTAGGAGCAATTACGCATTAATACGGACTACATAACGAGTCGACTCTTCCCCTTATAACAATTTAATATCTCTAAAATGAAATTCTCGCCTATAAAGTAAATTCATTTGAGCTGGAGCCACTTGAGCCGTAATAATTTCTAAGAGGCGATGAAGAGAAGGTGGAGAGACGAAGGTAGTTGTGGAGTAGGAAACGGAAGCAAAACCAACAGGGCAGGATAACAGGACGTTCTTGAAGAATTCGGGTAAACATAACGATGAAAACGAAATCTTAATAATTGTGACACAAACATTATGAGTTTCTTTTTTTTTTTAAAAAAAAAAGCGGGAAGAAAAAATAGGGGGAGAATTTGATCGATAAAGACGGATTAATATCGTCCTCATTTAGATTTAATTAAAGGATGACGCTGTGGCAATATAGGAAAATCATTCGCTTAATGTTTGACTTATAGACGTTGTTTGAGTAAAATGCGCCTGCAGTACTCTATTTTAAACGGCAAAATTGCAAGTTGTGAAGTTGTAAAATTTGTTTTGACTAAAACAAATAATTACACTTAAAAACAAACAGAGAATGTATTTTTATCGAGCGATTTTCTATTGTGTGGTTCTTAAAATTAATGGTATTCAATATTGGTCCTGTAATGGGTATTTTCTATGAGTGAGGTCGTCATGATTGCAATAAAGGCATTTGCATGGCGAGAAGGGCGATTGGAATTTATCTGAGCAACGGGCCGATAAATCCGTGCGACTTTATTAGATATCTCCTAATTTATAGCGCTTGTCTTTACCCAACAGTACAAATAGCTGTGATGTTGCACGCTGAACATCGCTTATATAAAATATACTCCAATATATGTATAGCGAGAAATAAAATGCCAATAGCACATCTTTGCCTCTAACAATATTCTGTTGATTATCTCTTTATATCATATACATCAGTTATTCTAAAGATACAGTAACTATGTTTTATTTTTATGTATTTTTATATATAGGTATAGTAGAGATATAGTATAACTGTTAGTGCCATGTTGGAAGAAAACTGACGCATTAGATTTTCTGACAAATTGAGCTGCATTTGAGTTTCCCCCGGTGGAAGAAGATGGATGAGGTTAGTTATAAATGTGAAGCTTTTGCGCGATCTGAGGAGATTCCTAGTCTGCGCGTTTCTTTTATACATAAAGTATCTCGAGACATCCGGACCGGAGCTTTTTTGCCATCTCTTATCAGGGATGTTGTAGAAGCTTCAGTTCCATCATCACAGAAAATGGATGCTAGTGGAAGTGGGGAAAGGTGATGGATGTTTGTTCATCACACCAAGTCAACATTAACCGATATCATCAACTTTTTTTTGTGTATATGTTTGTGTGGGAGAGAGAGTTCTTTTTGTTAGTCTCGATCATTATCATCATCATCATCATCATTATATATAAAATTTCAGTTTTTTTTTTGAAATCAGGTAGAGGAAAAATAAAAGCGGACTCATTTTCAATTTGTTAAATGCCATCACAAATTCTGATCCTGTACCCCCGGCTTACGAATTCCTGAATAATTGACAAAATACTGGAAACGTCATTGGTATTTACCTATGAAAAGTTCGACCACATCCGGCACGCAAACCTGTCCAATTTGATCTGACGTATTCGATGTGGAGGCGATCGCCGGTCAAACATTGTATTTTTATCGGCAACACAGTCCTATTTTAACAACTCACCTCACTATCTATATATAGAATTTTTCCCGTTCTAGTTCCCTTGTATGAGGGATTTTTGTGAAAATTTCAACCGATATATATCAAGTAACAATAGCAATTTTCTTTGCAAGGGCGATTTTTCTATTTAAGCGGTTTCTTGTTCAAAGGCCGCCAGCCACCACCTTTCCCGTTCTCACCCTCCTCATTCTTCTAGTCTCAATAAACAAGTCGATATCAGACCGGGTTATATGGCCACATTAATTTTGATTCTGGGAATGTTCATCGTAAATATTTTACTTCGGCGCCCGAATATTTATATATGAACAAAGAGAATAAGCGAAACGTTTTACGAGATATAATCTCTTAAGTCAACAATGTATTGTTATGAGCGTGGCTTCTATCAATAGGTGCAGATGTTCACACGTTCGGATTAAAATAGAAATTAAAATACGTTTAAGTCGACCCTCGGTATAGCGTAAACAAAACTCTATAATAATGAAAAGCTAACAATCTTCCTGCTCATCTCGATATTTGAACAATTTCGACAACTTTTTTTTAATGATTTCTGATTGTGTCATTTAAGAAATGGATTCTATAATAGTCAAGTCTGAGAATCCACTCAATTCCAGTACAATTCGTAACACAAAACCATAATGAATAATATAAATTTCCAACATCTGTGCCCGCCTGTAAAAGGCACAAGTAATAAGGGTATATTGTAGTGTTATATCTGTTAAATATAGCCAGCTTTCTTCTAAATATTATTCTACCATTACCAGATAGAGATAGAGAACTAGTCTGTAGCCCATTGTATTTGTAATATTCCTGCAACTAAAGTTTGGAACTGACCACTGGGCAGTTACCCTTACTAGTTTTATGACTCCCCATCGAGTTATTGCTTAATCTCTCGGCTTACACACTAATAACATACGCGAATAGAAATATATTTATGTCAATGTCTGTATGTCATTAAGAATTTTCCCCAAAATGTTCAGAAACTACGTCAACTCATTGCCAACATTTATGGAACGACCGACGTTTAGTGTGATTAATGAGTTTCGGCTGGACAGTACTTAAATTACATATTCCCATATAAATGGGCTTAGAGAATACACAAATTGTCAGCAAATAACAATGAAATATGACATATGTTTGTTTTTCTTATTACAAGTAGATCATATAGTTGTTAGACTATCTGATAAGTATGTAAGTGGAAAAGGAAAATAAACAAAACTTTTAACTACAGCAAGAGTCCGTTTCATGTTTAATTTAAAAGAACATCCATAAATATAAAACGTAAACGGGAAGCAAAGCAAAGAACTAGGCATTTCCATCATTAGTGAGTAAATAGAGTCAGTCCCTTAGATTTTACCACAAATTAACTTTTGATACTGTTCTCGGTGGAGATATAAAAAGCCGAGAGTAATTTCGACATTTGAAAGACCAACATAGAGAGAAAAGAGTGGAATAAAGGCAACCAACCCATGCCATGAGATCCTGTGTGAATACATTTAAATGGAAATGTAGAGATATTTCCAATGACATCTCCACCCTCTTTCCGAGAATTAAAACTTTGTAACATTAAAATCCGTCATTTCCATGAATGATTGAGTATTTGGATTCGACTACGGTTCTACATTGACAAAGTGAACAGAGGGTGAAAATAATTTCGTTTTTAGAAACGTCGGATTGCTTGTGATTTTGCATTTCGTTCGAGGAAAATTAATTTCAGAATTGGAAATGTAATCAGCGGAGGACCAAGGGCGTAAATATTTTAATTCTACATCCAACTCCGTCGAAAACTTGTCAATATGCTAATGTGTAATAGATTTTCGATCATACCAAATATAAATTCAGAAATTTTAAATGAAGACATGTAATTAATAATTGTGTTAAAACAATGATTGAGTGAGTTTAATTAACAGTTGAAACTGCATTTATTTTTTATGACCACACTGGATATATATAAAACGTAACATAAAATGATAGCACCGGTAACAACGAAGCAAGGAATTGGAAGGAATAGAGAGAAAATCCATTTTCTCATTTTATCTCTTGATGAACAATAGTTCAGAATCCGTTATAGTTGCTTTGTTGGCACTCCGGCGGTAGACCTGGGTATTGATCAGAGAGAGAGTTTCCCCTTGCGCTCCAACAGCCTCCATCATCTCCCCCGGTTTCCCTCGGGACCCCTCACTGACCGGTGGCCAGTTCCGATCTCGGCACCCACCACACTATGACAAATGTTCGACCAATCGATATATAACTGTTATTGACAGTCGCACTCTCGAATTACTCCCAATTAGATTACATCCGATGCCCTCACTTTACTACGAAACGTTCATGATAATTATACCAAGAGCTGATTCCACAGGCCACATCAAGAAACATACTACAGATCTCCATGAGCATTGTCCTTTTGGAAATTTAGATTTATAACATACGGCATGCATCATCCAAATGAAGGTGAAAAGGTACCGCTATATTTTAAACGTAATTGTAGGTTCTATTTTATCTTCATTACAAGGGATCTTGTTTAGCCTAAAATATCGTTCATTATAACCTTTTTATTTTCGTTGTTTGGAACTCGAAATCTTTCTCTCATTCGTTCCTACATCCAAGTTTCTTTTCTTTTCCTTTTAATCACTGGTGGTTATTCCATAGTTCCGCACTCTGGTAATTTATGTAGCAACAAAGCTGCAGAACTGCGGTCTGTGGGGGGCAATTGGATGACCAAACCTGCAGATAATACCCTTCAAGTAACGATGCAGGTTGAGCTAACGCACGGTAATTCTGTAGCAAGTTTCCTGGACTCCTATATTGCCTCATTTATTTTCACTATTGTCATAATGGTAGTAAACTGTATTTCACTATCGATTTCCATCCCAACAACTTTTATTTACACGAAACTGTGTTGTAAGTGTTTGAAAATTGACGATTTGATATAATTAGATGGATTTGGTAACAAAATGTTTATCTAATGAAGTGAATCCGATTCATATAAGTATTTGTTTCCTCTCCACTGTCTCATTTCGCGAGCGTCCAATTGTTTCGATTGTCAATATCCGTCCGTGAAAAGTATTTGAGAGATCTTTCGCTGTTCTTATCTGTTAAAATTCACTTCCCTCTAGTTGAAAGTACCGACACGTATCATCGAAATACTAGCATTTGGCAGGTTAATTCTTTCACAGTTGTAGAAACAACAGATTTTATTGTATTTGTAAAACATATACATTTAATATATCATACATTTTTATGACTGGAATAAAATTCCACATTAAACTGACGCTTTCTAAATCTAATAGATTGATGATAAACAGGCAATCATTTAATGTAATGAATGTCTGACTGAATTATTATTAGGAATCGTAAGCGGTAGCATTTCCATTTTCTTTCATACTAAAACGTTAAAGTTCTATTCTTCCAGGTGTTCGCATTCTGTGTGTTGAATCAAACTTTTGTTTTAGTTATATGTTCTTTTATCGGAAAACTTGACCAGCTAGCAGTTCATGCTGGGGGCTTGGCCATCAAACTTTGATAAGTTTTCCTTTAACAGAATGAAGCCCTGTGGACGATGGTCATTTTTCTCTCGTTTTCAATCTACGCATCTTCTTTATTTCTCAGCTATCCATCCTTTTCTGTTGCTGAATAGGATTAGAGATGGATGTTAGAATGCTGCGGACTGTTGAGAAATATGTACGTCGACCACTACCATCGTTCGAGTTTCAACTTTAAATATTATATAGACAAAATCAAACAGCAAATAAAGTAGACGGGAAATGGTGGATCCAACACCGCTTCGCTCTCGCTCGGGGCGCAGCTTAATGGCCGGATCCCGGAAATTGTGAGCACATATATCTCGCACCAGATTTATGAAAGTGCTTTTCTTCCGAGTGGGGCAGGGGCGAGGAAGAAATATATACAATAGCAGCCTCCCCCACCTGGACTCCAATGGTGCTGCTGCCGCCACCGCCACCACTACTATCACCATATCATTCCTTCTCTCATCCGCCATCAGTTTCTCCTGCTCCGATAGTATACTAGCCGCCTTCAGTGAAACCAAAGATTTCATAAAAATTTTCCCAACCGATATATATATCTAGCTATATGTATACCTCACTCTCTCCATTCCCCTACAAAACGATACTCCTCCTATTCCCGGCCACACATCCAAATCTATCCCGTTTTATTGTTCAATACCTACAGGCGGCTTTAGAAAAGGCAATTTTATCGGTTTTCGCCGCGGCATCTGATACAAAAACGATACTGAACTGATATGGAAACTGAATCGCAACAAAACCCAACAATTTTCTCGGAAAATGGAACATCTGCCACAAGCAATTTTATACCAAATCTCATCATTTCATCAATAAAAATATAAATTTTATCCATATTTCAAAAGGAAATATAAAACAGAAATATTTTCAAACTAAAACTGCCAGTGAACGTTTGTTATGAGAATTGTAACAAATTAAACACGGAAAAATAAGGAAAAATTCTGTTTAGTCTATTGACGTAGAGGCTTCATTGCGGTCGTCATCATTTTTCGCTCTTTTGCCAGCCTTTCATTATCGTCAGCATGCTCATCCTGACTGTCTGCACGTTAGTGTTCAGTTCCGACCCGCCCATCAAAAGTAATTGAACATCGTTTAAAAATTGAAAACCTGAAACTGACGGTCTGAAAGAACAGAACGCTTACAAATCGTCGATGTTCACCGGATGCGCCATCTATTAATAAAATCATGATGTCGACTCGTACGGTTTGCGTTTGACAGGATTAATTTACCTTTAGGAAGGGGGGCTTCCTTTGATACTCGCCAGGTATACATATCTGTTTGTATTGATCGAATCAAATTTGAACGCAGAACAAAACAAACTAGAAAAAAAATAAAGATAAACAAATTGGAAACAATCTTGTAATGACTACAGGAATAATTTACAATCTGAAGAATGGCCAGAGTTGAGTCAATCTCTAGCATGTCGCTAGTTTCAAGTTTTATCGTGAAGAATCTCTGAAACGTGCTACAACAAATCAGAAGGTACATTTGTAAAGGGAAGGAGACAACTAAAGCTCTGCCAGCAGCGAGATTTGCTTAGAATCTACAGGGCATAGCACTGTCGTCTTAAATAATCCAACCGGACGACGGTTGCATATTCTACCAGCAAACACAGCGTTAGATTCAGTCCGGCTTTGGAAAACACTCTAGCAATTCCAACAAACTTTACACAATCCTGAAATGTTTAGAAACGTAAAATAAAAACAATATTCGACAAACAGATATTTTTCTTATTTAGTGTATGCAAATGGTGGATGCGCCGGGATTTCTCTTTAAAATTATGTACTTATAATATAAATGACTTGGATGAAGAATATCTAAACTACTCTAAGAAAGTACATTAGCTTCTTTTAACGTGGAGGACTTGACGGCCGTCGGTATGCAGATCATGCGGACAGAACAAAGTCGTTGTAGCGGAAAACGAGGAGTTCCTTACTTCCGGTCGAGTGGACGCCGTCTTTGACATGGGGGCAATTGGGTCGCGGTTTTCCGCAGGTAGCCGGTTGGTATGCAAATCGTCCATGGCCTCGTTCGCGTTCAACCGCCCCCATCCAAAGATGATACGGTTGGTTTGACTGTTATACTATTTCGAAATTCAATTTGAATCTTTAAATAATTTATATTACAAACATGAATGCATATACTTGTTTTCTCGTACTTATTATTCTCGAAGATGAATAGAATGCGACATCTGTGAAAGAGTAAGGAGGCGTATCTTAGCTAGCAATCAGTAGACGTTATGGATTATATCACTTTCATAAATTCATCATAATCATAGTTGGTAAAGTTGGCTCTCTTGCTATTGGTGAATATGGCGCAATGCGGATTTCTTCACTCCGCCCTAGCACTCTCTCACACCGATATTAATATTGAATTTTTGCGTCTAAAGTCGCGGGATGCGCGCGCCTTCATCCTGTTTTCACCCCTGTACTGGACAGCGCCGGACCTCATTATGGAAGAGAAACGATATTTACTGTTGGGCGGTAGGTGGATAAGAGAGTTTGAGAGTAATAGTAATAGAAGAGAAGTAGGAAAGAGAGTATATGTGGCAGTAGATGGACGGATGGTGGAGCCCGGGGGTGACACAAAGCCTCACAGCGGCATACATCTGAAAGATTTCAATTTAGCGCGCTGATGGAGCCTGGCCGAGCTGCTGGACAGGACAGCGCCCGCACAACTTGAAAATCAATAACATCTTTGAGCAAACACTTGGCAGTGCACACACGCATCGCTTTCCCAGGGGCGATGGGGGTGTCGATCCCTCAACCTTAACAGGGTCGGATCAGACACGTTGGACGCAACTCAACTAGTACCCAACATAGATGTACAATCAACAAACAACAATAAATGCAGATTTCACTTTTTCAAAAAACAACAAATTCGCCGATCGCTTTTTTTCGTAAAATTAATATGTAAACTTTGCAATACCAATGAAATCAATGACACGATCAACTAGTTGAATAAATTACTGACAATTAACGATTTAAAATCAACAAGTGCACTTTTTTATAATTTAAAGACAAGTGTATTTCAATCTATATCAGGATTATTTTAAATCCGGTCCTGATTCCAAACCCATCCCATTCTTAACATTCTCCTATTGCATTATAAAGAATGAGAAATGCAATATCAACATCGTATCTCCAGTCCATCTAGGACAATTCCTTTGACTGGACATCACATCTAAAGCGATCCATTTTTCTTAGGCTTTGTCATGCGTCCCTTAGGGAATCCGAGAACGTTACACGAAGGAGATGTTAAGTGGTTTCGACAAGTTTACTTACGTTTATTACAAACATTTACAAGTAGTGTTTTGTTAAAAATGTAGAAATTTACAGAAAACGAAAGATAAACTTTTATTCAAATCAAATATTTAAAATATTTACAACAATTTAATCATATTTATTGATTTTTCTTTTGGAAAATTGAAACAAATTTTTCTGCACCAATAGAGCATGACTTAATCTAAAACATGGGACACATTAACAGATTTGCACCATTAGTAAGCTATTCATCGAAAATTATATCGTTTCAGCGTTACACTTAATTGATAGTTTATCAATAAATGACTATTTTCACTCTGGTAGATGAAAATTGATGTTGTATGATAGCAATGATAAAATTTATAGTTTATATGTATGATTATGGTTTGCTAAAGACAATGTATGGAGAAACAATTTTATTAATAGATTTAGTGTAGGTTGTCCAGAGGCATGGCGTCGCGACGCCAATTATGATATGGAGGCGGTCCTCCACCAATCATAATTGCGACTTATGAAATATCATAAGCCATCTGAGATTGGTGGTTGGGTCATCTTCAGCCGCCAATCGAGCCCAAATATGAAATAATATTGGCCGGCGGTTGGTCGGGTGGCGTCGTGTCGGACGTCGGTGGCGTCGGCGCAACGATCAATACACACGTGAGTCTCTCATATCATATTGTATATCGTCATTGGACGACGTTCATAACGTTAGTAGCGGTCGTCCAGATTACAATAACCCCCTCCCCAACACTACATATATATAAACGATTCTTATAATTTTTATTACTCACCGTAAAAAGAATTTCAAAATGATGATGATCAAATTGAATTTACTGCATTGAATACAGTAGAGAGAACACTAGACACAGAGAGGCATACTGTTCTCGCGACATTAGCATGCACACTGTAATCAATAGGAGACGGTGAGCATCAGCGCCACTGCCGCCACGTGGTGGACGCACGCCGTCGCTATTTGAGTGACATTGCCAAAACAATACGATCGAGAACACTGACAGTTCTAACAATAAATGAATCTATTTTTACTAATAATGGGAAAACCAATGGTCGTCCCAGCGCATCCACCATTTATTCCATTATTGAAATTGTCAGTAAAAAATTTGTCAGAATCAATAATTTTAAGATTATTGTTAGAAAAAGAAGGGATTGTATCAGAGATAGAAGCGTGTCCGCTATTCCAATTCCAACGCTGTTGGAATAACATGACAGGCCTATTCATTTGCGGTGTCTGTATTAAGCCGGAAATAAGTGGAATGCAGGGAACGTATAAAGCGTCATTCAGCGTTCAATTACGTTCTGTTAAAATTTAATTTGTGCCCCGACGAAATGTAACTTTGTTTTGTACAGCATAAGCCTGTGGGAGATGATTCGCTGTTACCAATATAACACGTCGAAATTGTATGGAGAAATGGAAAAGAGAATGGGGTGTGATGGTAGTAGTAGTCGTCTTATACTATAGTCAGGCAACAACGGTTTAATATAATTTCCAGTTGCGCGGTTTCGTTTCAATCCCTTTGGAGTTTGCACGTGCGTATGCTGGTGTTGTTGTTGTTTTTGTGGTTGTGGCTGCCAGTTATTCCTATCAAAATTACATTCGTCCATTTCGTATAATTCCATACTATCTTAATAGTTATAAGTGGTATGTGTGTGTGTGTGTGTGTGTGTCTCAGCCAAACACTGGTGCCAATTAGCCTGATTCAGATATACGATCCGTTGGATTTCTCATAGGTGCCGTTCTGGAGAATTATCGACGATGACCACTGTCCCTTACATAATCTAATTTGGACCATTATCCACCCTCCCACAAACACATCCATCAACCTAATGGCTGCCGGCAATCTACCGCATCTCTTACTAGAGAAAACTAAAGAGATATATGTATATGCTATTTACCAAAAGCATCTTCAAACCAAAATACTTTAACAACATCAATATTCTAACAGGATACTTTGGTTGTTCCAAATGGTCTCCAACATTCTGTTGATCAATAAATATATTCATGAGTAATTATTCCGACCACCCTCTTTCACCAATGTACCTACATACATATACACACATATACTGCTCTCTTCTTAATCGTTTACAGTTTGAATTTAATTCCATTAAAGCCACTCCAGATTTCTATAGTAATTATTATTCATTCAATTTTAACCACAATTTTTCCATGTATGCATTTTGTACACATATACGACAACCCCTAAATAACCACCCTTATCCAGATGGACGAAAAGTGCCATAAAATATTCAAACATACATATGTTGACGCGTAAATTTCGCTCTTTCTACATCGATATAAAATACCTCTCATGGCTTATCGTTGTAAATAAAAAATAAACTGTCCTTATTTAAAAGTTAAAAGATGTCATTCTTTTATCCCTAGGGCGTATTTACAGTATGACACAGGCAACTATGAATTAATTAAGAGAATTTTTCTGTCTTAGCATTTATTTGAACATACATTAAATTAAATAAATCAATAAATAAGCAAATAAATAAATAAATTAATAAGTAAAACGGTTGAATCATCACGCCTGTTTAATGCGAGGATCATACGTCCAGTACGGTGCGATTTTGTTTGAATTATATACTCGATCATGATCATAATCACCATCATCATCATCATCAGCATGAATCGTATGAACTTTAATTTCCGGTTTATGATGATCCTTCTCAAACAGTTTCTTTAAAGCAACCGAACCAAGAATAATTAATGCTGCTTTACTAGCAATTAACGCCTTTGCTGCCATTATCGCCAATGTTTTCATAACTAACGGACCAGTCAGTCCAAATATACCAAGTAATACCATAAAAGCATATTGCATATATTTCTTTTCTTTCTTCAAAGCCTTCTTATCAGTACTTATCCCATATCCACCTTCATCATCATTACTACCACCACTATGGCCACTATCACCAGCTCTTGGTTTCTCTTCGTTCTGATTGTCAGTTAAATCAACCAGCAGTGTGTGTGTATTTAGAAAATTTGTCAAAGCTGTAGTAAAATGGGAAAAACTTGACTGGGAATTTCGTGATTGTTGAACGGTTTTAATATTAAAATTATTACGTTTGAATTGAATATCATCAAATAGTGGTATATCCCGATTTATTGAATTTTCTAATGCACGAGTGGCTTTATCAGCAAAACACGATAAACGTGATTTAGATTCGATGCATTTTTGTATCAATTTTTCAATAAATTCATTATTAAAGTCTCTACTACATGCACAATTTAACAAAACACTGATAAACAATACTATTATCATTGAATAAGTCTTTGGCATTTTATTTGTTAAATTTGACGATAACTGGTCGATAGTTGATGTTGTATTGTGGAGTATTTTCGCAAGTCTTGTCTATTTTATAGGAGAATCTGTTGCAGTGATGCGTCAAAATATTTCATTGCATGATTTTTATTTCACCTATATGGCCTATTTCCTTACTATTTTCCAATGGATATCCGCAAAGATGCAATCAATTATTAGGAGAAAACAATAAGATGTATTTTTAAAAAATTCGTAACTCTAATAGACGAGTTTAGAATGATTTTAGAATATGCCTAATGAGAAAGTAAATTCAAATTTAGCTGTAAAATTTGAAGAAACTATAGTAAAACTGTCTCTTAATAGACAGTTTTAACACGCAAACTCTTCATTTTTAAATGTGGGTAATTAGTGGCACACACAATAATTAATCAATGTTAATTACAATATTTTTCTAATTAGATTAAGTTTATAGTTAAGTGTGTCGCACGAACTTGAAACTACATTTCATTCCGATTATTTGCAATTATACGTACTATTAATTTTCTTTTGCGTAAATGTATCCGGGAAAACATACAGCATTATTCTACAAATCGAAGGATTGGGTCGTAGCCACCAGCAAAACCTTAAGCCTAAAATTAAGTTGCGTGTTGTACGAAGTAAGGGTGTGAGTTCTTGACAAAAATAACGTCGCAAAAACAGAATCCTTTGAAATATGGATTTACAGAAGGCTACTCGGAATATCTTGGATGGACATAATAAGCAACCTCCAAGTGTTACAAAGGTAGGTATAGAAAAACAAAAAGAAGTACTATTCAGCATACAAAAAAGGAAGTTCTTAACATATTTCGAGATCAAAATATGACATTTTTTACAGCAGCACTGTCAAAATTTGGGATTGCCGTAATAGTTACAAACCTCCACCTAAAATGGTGTTTTTTCGTTCTGAAGTAATGATAAAGATAGTGTTTCCGCCGAGACGAGAATTTCTCGTTTCTTGTTTCGTTTCGTCTCGACAAAACGAGACTAGAGATTGGAAATGTATTTATCGTCGAATCGATAAGAAAATCCATTTTTAACTCACGCATTTAGACAAAGTAAAACTTGAGCCGATTCATAATTCAGTCTATTTTGGTGTTTCATAATTATCAGTCCGGCTTTTGAATACGTACGACACTGGATACGTAGAGCAGTATTGTTGAGTATAGGATTAACGAACAACTTGAAGAAAATATAAGTCCCACAAGGGGTTCAAAGAATGAGTATGCCGCCTTCCCATTCAACGTACACGTAACACGCATACAACCTTGAAGATCCATAGGGAACATCTTCTAACGTGCGGGTTTCGAAGATTTTATAAAACTTAACTGATAAACTTGAATCATCGGCAACTCAAGTAGTATTATAGATCCTAAAATTTCGGAAGTTATCTAATTGTAAGCCCCAAGTGCTAAGCTATATGATTTTTTCAGAGCATCATATACCACATTCAAGTATTGAAACGATACGAGAGATGACGAGACAAGAGATTCGCATCTCTCGCCTTGTCTCGACAATCTAGGAATTATCTCTCGAAATGCAAGACGAAACGAGAGATCACTCTTTCTTGACGTCACTACTATGATTCGAATCGTGGTTCCTAAAATGCTACAATCTGATATGCTCGCGCGTCTATCCTAGTAGTATATTTTATTGCGGTTTAGGCCCGATTTGTTGTTTAAACTTCGATTTTGGGTAATTTTAGTCTGAGTATTGCATTCATTTTGATAAACCAGTTTTTTGGTGCGTGCCGAACAAAAACTAGTCTTCTGTTCAAAGAACTTTAGACTGATTTTGGTCTAGATCGACTTAAAATTAGCCCAAGTCGAGATTTATGGTGCAAAGATGAAATGTACCTTAACACAGCTCAGTTGACCCCATAATGTAGGAATTTTCTCTAGTGAAGTATCCGTTACAGATTAATTTCTTGTCCGCATCAATAAGTTGTCTTGCTCTGGGAGATAACAATTTGAATTGCTTTTGTTTTTCAAAATAAAGATGGCATAACAAGCAACAACAAAGGATAAATCTGGGGTTGTTATTCTGCAGATATCTTTACGGAAATTCTAATATGAATTAAAAAAAAACTGATGATAAAAAATTTATTTGCCTTTTTTATTTTTTGTTTTAAATATAAAAGGTATTATTGTAATTAATTTATATATCACTTTTTGCTTCAATTTCTCCCCCAATAGCTTTGGTAACAAATCCTGAGTATTGTTTGGTCTTCACCGTTCAGCTAAATCTTCTCTAAAATTCTTCTTAAAAAAAATAATCCTCTTTCTATCCTTAGGATATATCTTCTATAAAAATCGATGAAATATCCTCGTCGTTACATTTGAACAAATATCACCCCACTTTTTAAAAATCTTCATTAATTGCTTTTTCTAACATATAGGAACATAAATTACAAATAAATTAAATAAATAAATTACGAAAATAGATCACATGCACTTTGTTCTTTTTTAAAAGAAAAAAAAAAAATTTTATTTTAATGCAAATAAATACTAAAACATTGGGTATAACTTTATTGCATGTTAGTTCAACAATATTTTGATAGAAATCAGAGAATCTTCTTAGCCAAAAGGGCATTTATTATATTGGCTAATTCACAGAATTCCAAAAAAAAAAGAAACAAGAAGATCTCTTATATAAAACAAAACACTAAAATATTTCTGTGTGTTTTTTTGTGGAAAATTACAATATCTGCTGAAATATCAAATCTAGTGCCCAATTTATTCTATCTAGTTTACAAAAAAAAAAAAAAGAAAGCTTGCAAATTTAGCCTAGGATTGACGAAAAATACAGAAAATTTTAATTCTATCTAGCATATTTTTTTTGATAATTTTTGTTTTTATCATTTTTTTTTAAATTAATTAATTAATATTACGCTAATTGTGTTACAATACAAGAAATATTATTATTATTATTATTATTATTGGTTACACATTTTTGTTGACATACCAAAAATATGTTACACATCCCTTTATTATTGTACTTTCATAGCATTTTGTTAGAAATTAAAATAATTTCGATAAAAATAAGAAAGTAGGGAAGGATTGTCTTTTTTTACTAAATATTTTAATTGCAATTTGAACTAAATTAATCGAAACTATTCTCTAAGAAAACTTATAATCACAATCGTACATATTTCTCTATTATTTCTGTTTTTTTTTTATAAATTATGTGGGGCATTATAAGCAAATGGAAGAATTTTATCACATTACAATTAGTTTAAAAATTTTTGACAATCTGATTTTATTCATGCAAACATTACAAAACAACACTGTTGTTCCATAATGTTTTCTATGAAGTTTTACATAAATATAGATCAAAAAAGCGAAATTTTTCTAAAATTTGCTTAAATACTCCATTTAACAATCCTATATTATCGCTTGAAAGTGTTATTAAAAAAATATCATTCAAAAATTGTAAACAAACTAGAGTAAGAAATAAAATCACAACCTAATGAAATTAAATTATTGATAAACACCTCGAAATCAAGGTAAAATACTATTAATGACAATAACAAATAATTAATCTAATCAAACACCCTGTATACATTTTTTTGCATTTTTCATTTATTTTTGTTTTGAATTTGAATTAAAATTAAACACAAACACTAGTTGAACTATTTGAATTTTGATCAGATTGATGTGTTTCAAAATTAGCCAATGTTGTGGCTGTTGTTGTTGTTGTTGTTGTATCATCAAAATTCAAACGTGCTTTATCAATATCCAATGTTTGTTCTTTTATAACAGACATTGATGTTTGATTAGTAATTGTTAATGTATCATTATTATTTGATGCTGCCGCTAAACGTATTAATTCTTTTTGTGATTCACGTGCTTCAACTAAAAATATACTTTCTTTTATTTCTTTTGGTGAATATTGATAAATTTTATCATAGATGACACCATGTAGACCTAAACTTTTCAAAAACTTGATTGTTGATGCATCAGCATTCTCATCACCCCAACAAAATATTATTAAATTTTTACGTTTCACTTGTTCCACCTGCAAAATAAAATAACAATTTTAATACAACTATTCGCAAATATTAATTATTTAATTATTTTAATAAAATTAAGATAAATTAAAATGATAGTGATAATGTGAAAGTCTTTGGCGCCCTCTTTACACGAATAACTTCAACAAGATTTTGGGATTCAGCCAATTTTCGTTCCAAATTTGTTTTTACTTTTTGGGAAGAAATTCGATATATTCCCACTATTTTTTTGTTTGATAAAAATCTTTTGATATTTCTATTAAATCTCTATCCGTTCTTTTTCGCCTTTTTTTGATTCCGATGGTTTTCGGTCTCTCCTTTGTAAAATTTTGATTTACGTTTTGTCGTGTGTAAGTTTCTCTTCATAAATCGTAGAAGACTAGTCTGGATACTTACTTCATAATAATCTTGATTCGTATTGATATTTTATTTAATTTTTTTGGTTTAAGGAAAAAATCTCTGGATCGGTTTTCTTCGTTTTTATTTTACAACAACTGTGAGTGATAGAGAGTGTGTTTACTCTGTTTTGTTCTTCATTTAACCGTATAATGGCATATCTAGAAAAATATATATTCCTTGAATTATTCAATCGTTTCTATTATGTATTCACATTCAAGAATTTGTTTTTAAAAGTTTTTGTTTTTTTTTTATTTTATTTTTTAATGAATTACCGTAAAAATATGTGGATTATGCGACGATTATTATTATTATTTTATCAATTTCTCTGTAATTTTAATAAATTAGCGCCATTTTCACAATTTATGTATAAAAAACAATGAAAAAAGAATAATAAAGCAATAGATTATAAAGATAAAGAGAGACAGTATGTAGATGCTATTGAAAGTAATAGAAAATTTTAGAAAATCAAACAAAAAAAGGTGAAAGCATGCTGTTAGATTTTTGCCGTTGTTTTGCAATTTCTTGTGGGCGCCTTTAATACAATTTTGAATAGCGGAAAGGTGTTGTTTAATCCTTTCCAAATAAATAGCAATTCATATATAAATAAATAGTTTATGAGAATATCGAAAAAATAAAATTGTCGCTTCAAGCTGTAAAAAAAAATTCAGTAATAATTCAAATTAAAAATTATGTTAAACAATTAACGGATAGATCAAAAATTAATTAATTAATCGAGAAAAAAAAAATTATAATAATTACCAAAGATGGATCTTTTAATAGATCCTCAGTATGTGCATTAATTCCTAATATTTGTATCATTTTAGCATATTGTGTTGCAGCTTGTATTGACCAACATCTAGGATCATTATATCTTGGATATACTGTACTTTCACCAATTGTTAAAAACATAACAGGATATTTATTTTGTTTTTGTCTTATAACTGAACATATATCAGGACTAAAACAACTAAATACAATACGTCTTTCACCACCATAACGTAATACAACTTCTAATATTGTATCTAAATATAAATTTAAATCAGTTGGATGATATAATTCATATGAACCATCATCTAATTTCATTGTCCATTTTATTTCAATATTAAAACCAACATGTGGATTTAATACTTCTAATGCATGTTGTAATGTTGGAAATGGTTGATGATCTTCTAGATCTTCATCAAAGAAACGTGGATTCTTTGTTTTACCTTCAGTTATATGATAGACCTATAAACAATATAAATTGGATAAACATTAGATAATTCTGTACGAAGGTCAATTCTATTTTATTTACATTCAAATTATTTATTTATTTATTTAATAATATAATTATGTTTTGATTGGCACGTATTATCGAAAAAGAATTCAATAATTAATAGATGTATAATCGTCGTTATCAATAAAGTACTTTAATCAATTGAAATATTTATCATAGAATTGACACGTGTGTCCACAATTTAAACGAACATCCAAAAACAAAATATTCACTACAAGGTTAACAATTTTAAAAATATACTTAAAACCAGATGCCAAATACGTTCTATTATCACATTAGCCAATATACTTATAGGATTTGTATAACAAATAAAAGAAATTACGCTTATTTTTTAAATTAAATATTCAGGCATAGGTAAATGAACTTTGATCATCAACATTATAATTAAAGAGTACTTTGAACTGATAATAAATCAAAAGCATTTAATAATATTAGTTAGCTTTTTTTTTATGTAAAATAGTATTTAGATAGTGTGCCAACTGCGAAAAATTTAACACAAAATTCTACAACAAAAAAAAATATTGTTACTACGGACTTAGAATTGATTAGA
>JAZBGY010000456.1:0-60106 GCA_037414755.1 Lydus trimaculatus | reverse complement strand
AGCTCCATTTCGACACACTAGCCAGTGTCGAAATAGCGCTATTATAGACGCAAAATAGAAAAAATCCTTTATGGTGCCCTAGAGGAATATTTACCTTGACACAGAGGAACATCGTTTATGTCTGACAATGAGTATAGATCTGTTTCTGGTAGTTTCACTTCTAGTTGGAAATTAACATTTACGTATTATTAAGAGTTGAGACAGATTTATAATGTTATCTACCTTGTTGGGCTAATATAGAATAACTGAAGACAATATTAAAGCTTGCACCAACAAAAAGTTCTTCAAAAATGGAGACAGAGAGAGAGAAAGAGAAAGAGAGACTATCATTGATCAGATTATAGAAAGAATAAAGACAGACACAGGTAAAAGTCTGTAAATTAATCGATTATTTATATTGCTTCAAGTTCTGGAAAAGTACTTGAATTACATTCCGAATCATTCTTATTCCAAATACAACTTCTACATTGATAAAAGAAATATTCCAGCCTTATATAGTTCACCATAGACATTCCTTCTGTATTATCAAATAATATTTATTGTTAGAGCAATTAAAACAATTTAAGTTGGCAATTCCAAGAACGTACACCTGAGTTCGACGTTTGGTCACGTTTATTGTAACGTCAACATATTGTTTACCCTTTCTGCTATACAAAAGGTAGAAAAAGATTCTCCCCATTAAAACAACCTTTCAAGATGATTTTTTTAATGACTTTTTTATGATATACGGAGATACCGTGCAATAAATCTCATAGGCCTTTATATGGCATATTTCATCTTTACATTAAAAAATCGATCAGTGAAGGGATATCGAATTGGAGTCTAAACGGTGTTACGCATAGGTTTCTTGAGGGATTCAAAACACCTCTAGAAATATATTGAAAAGTGGAAAATCGCCTTAAACTCGCTTTTACATAAAAATCGATAACTACCACTAAGGTGCAATATGTTATGCAATTTGAATAGCGTCTATGACAGGATAGGAAGTTTGCTTGTCCTGGACAGACCTCTTAGAAGTAATTAATATGAGCTTACGTTGAAAACTTTATAAAGTGATTAAAATTGTGTTTGTGGTTGGTTGTGCGTTTTACAATGAAACTTCCCCTATTAAATTGCTTTACTATTTCTTCTTCTATTTCAAAATTGCTTTCTAATAAATTGTAATTTTCCTCACATATCAAATGAAATAACATTTACAAAACAATTTGTTGGAAACAGGTTTTCCACTTGTCGAACATATGAAAATTCTAAATATTGATTAGATTTGATGATACCAAAATCGACATGTTTACAACCACACACTATTGATTATCATACACGTTCCAATTTTTGAAAGGTCGTTCTCCCTTTCTCATTCGCTCGTATTTTCAACCCAAAATGAAGAATCCTACCAGTAGCCCTTATTTAATTACATTATTTACCTAACAGAGAAAAGGGTTAATTTGTACAGAACCCTCTCATTTTCGGCAACGATTTTCTAATAAAAAGGTATGTATTCCGTTTTTTGAAAACGCTCTTCTGTACACATTCTAAACTTTTATTTGTTAATTTGAAAAGTTCAATAATTCTCAAATCCCTTTGGATATATTTTAATATCTCTCATTCCCAAATGATCAATGAAATTAATGATAACTGACAAAACCACGACAACCCCTAAACACAAATTTATATTATGGTTAAAGTGATTTTAGCTACGATGTGGGTTAAAAGATGTTTACTGATAATTCATATAACTATTAAACTGTCAATAGCATCCTTCCTATTCTACAACATACGCATAAAACTCCACAAAGGCAGGAAAATTTCCCTCTATGTATAGTTCTATCAAACGCAAAACGCATTACTTGAATTTTAAGAATTTATTCATCATCCCTATCAGGCAACTGCCTTTCATCGACAAAACTTACAATCAACATTCAATATTGTGTTTTTTCTTACTGATTACAGCTTTGATATTTGTGACTTATTGTTTTTTTTTTTAAGTTTTCATTTCTACACAGATTTTTGTTTTCCGTTTGTTTATCATGTTGTTCGTTTCATCAACACCAGTGACAAATATTTAGTCGTTTCTCAATGTAGCTTTTTATCCCTCAAACAGGCACCAACCGTTCTCTTTCCGTTCATTTCGTATTTCTAGTGAAAGTAAAGAAAAAATTATTGATTTATGCACGCAATACGCAGAAAAAGAAATGGCACAAAACTTTTATTGTCGTATTTATTTTATAATAACCACTTTTTTGCCTATTAAATCATCTAACGTATAAGGCCTTTTTTGTACGATGGTAATCAGTTAGGTATAGTGATTCGAAAATAACAATAAGTACCACTCCACTATTTGTTGTCTGGTGGTGATAAATGAGTAAAATGGTGTCATGAACTTTATGGATACTTCAAAATGTATTTTGACTCACCCTATTTTTAGTTGACTTGAGAATGTTTGAACAATTTATCATGAAATATCGATTTTTTGTTGACTACACTTTGAAATTAACTTTAGTTTAATTCAGCAAAAACAACAGCAATAGAAAGTGTATGGATTTTTGAATTAAAACATGCGTGTCACATGTTGGCAATCACTTAGAAAAGGAGAGAATCACTTAAAATTGCCAAACCATTACATGTAAGAGTAACTTGTGATCTGTCACATCTGAAGCCACTACGGTGGCCAGTGACAATACGACAGCAATTCCGCCTTTCCACAATATTGAAGAAATGTAGCGAATTCGAGTGATTATATAAGAACTTCAATTTATACGACGACACTAAGATTAAATTGCTTTCTTTCATAATCTACCCGAAGAGGAGAAAAATATATCCAATCAAGCATACAACAAGAAGTTTAATTATGAGGAAGAAGCGATAAAAAGTTTGCAGGTGGGCCTCATTAAATCATATTTCTAATTACCAGGATTGACGAGTGAGGGTAGAGACTTTTGACGTGAATTAGATAGACAACGCTTAAAAGCTGTAGAAATATTTTCCAGATTCCAGTTATTTTAGTAGAGATAATGAGGGTAAATTTATGAAGTTCATGGAACGTTTTCAAATGAACACATTCAGGAAGTTTCCAATAAAATGGAGAAAATTAACAACTCATCGACAAGTCGTGGAAAATCAGCAAATCGGCGTATTGCAACTTTAAAATTCTAATATACTTCTAAGCTTTTGAAATAAGTGGAAAATTGTACGAATCAGATGGAGGTTTATTGAATTTTTCAATTTTCAGAAAACTTGTAAATAAAATCACTTTACTGTGCATATTTTTTCGCTTCGTTTCCATATCGTGGTTCAAAGCAACTAATAGGAGCTTATAATAATATAATTATTTTCCAAAGTTTGTTCAAAATGTCTCTAAAAGATTGTATGCAAGTAGAGGATCTATCGTAACGAAATTGTAAAAGTTTTAAACTTCTTCTTAATTGACTCAATTTAACTACCGAAATGAAAGAATAAATTCTATGATTGTTATAAAGTTTGAAAATAAGAAGAATATCAATTCCTCAATGATTAAAACTAATAAACTTTAAATCAATCTAATTTGACTTGTGTAATCTTTTATATTCAGATATAATTGAAAGAAATGACTTCTCTCTTACTTCTCGACTTTTTGAAGCTCGGCATTGTTGGTTTATCTCATGCTTTATTGCTGGGGATGAAACTGTAATTTAGTTCAGATGGAAATTATTAAATTTGCCATAAGCGATTTCACAATAAGCGCACTTGTTTTGGGAAAATGAATTCACATTGGCAGATACTCTAATCTAAACATACAAAATAGTGATTGAAATCTCCATCAGACTATATAGAAGAAAAAGGCAGAGATCCACAATCAAGAAAGTGTGATTACTAAAAACGGGTCAACAAATATTCAGCATTCATAAATTACTAAAATGTTGATAGAGAAATGGTGGAGGCGCCGGGCAGGATTTTCTTGAATATTCTGATTTTTTTCTATTTCATATCTCTACTGTTGAAGTCCAATCGTCACACATTTAAATTCTTCTTCATCGTGCGAGGAACAAACCACAACTGTGTGGGTGTGTATCAACTTTGTATTTGCAACGAATTCTGGACGTCTTCAGAAATTAATGTCGATCTTCCTCTTATTATTTCAAAATTGTAAACAAAATATTTAATAAAAATGTCTAAATTAACGCAAGGCTTCAATTTTCTTCCGTTTTTAATAACTTTTCCAATGTTATTCAATTATTGCGTGTCTTGGAAATATAGGCGACAGTCAGCTTTATAGAAACATGAAATTCTTGATTAAAATCGCAGCCAGGCTATATGGCAGACGGGAAAAACGAAAACAAAATCATATAGTTGATATTGAAAAAGTCAATGTTTGAACAGAATTGTGATCCAATTACAATTTATAGAAATTTCAATTACTGGAACAAGATCTTCAATGAACTGTGATTGTTACTGATTATCAATATCGTACAAACGACATTTTATGATTGATTAACAAGTTTGAGCAACAATAAGAATGTTAATCCTGTAGAGCAGTGGTTGCCAAACTTATTCTTCAGCGGAACTCTTATAGAATGTTTCACATCCCAATCTCAACTTCAATAAAAAAGAAGTAATAGAACGCTATCTTAGGAGAGTTCGTAGATTTGCAAGTACTCTTACGGTTCATGTGAATTACTTTGTTAATTATGTGGTGGAACACCAGGGTTCCACGAAACACACTCTGGGGAACCACTGCTTTAGAATGTTAGTTCATAAAATAATTAAAAATTCAAATACGTAAATGTAATATTTTAATCTGCCGTGTGCATGTTAAAATTGAAACATTATTATGTAGGATATGATAAAAGCAGATGTAAGCTGTCATAAGAGCTTGAATATGTATGAGAAATCAACAGCTTAAAAGCTTTCATCTTTCACCAACATATAAACTGTTTTTAATTTTCACTGAAAACATCACATATTCCTTCAAAATACAAACTTGATACTACTGAATCTCAAACAAAATCGTTGTTTTGTGTTTAGATCTTTGAGTGTAGTGATATTGTAAATTGTAATATCCCCACAAAGCTGATCCATAGAGAATCAAATATCTACAAACCTAGACCTATATGTATTCTATAGAAATTTTTTATATAGAGAGACAGAAAAAGGGAAAAACTACGTGAACTCGAAGGTTTTATCTCCTGATACCAGAACTGAATAAATGTTTAGGAATGAATGCGTCACCAATAATAAAAAAATTTGGCGGAAACAGTAAAATTCTGACATGTTTTCCAAACAAATAATAAATCTAGATGATAATACTACAAAATGTGTAAGAGGAAATTAGCAATTTCACTTCTTGTTTGAAACTTTAATTTTTCTTCAGTTGAAAGTAATAGAAGTAGTTGTAGTATTCTTAACAAACACAAACATTTACGTTATTACCGGACGGTGATGAATATATCAGAACAAAAGTCACTCTTCTTTGAACAAACAAACATTCAACTTCCTTGCTTTTACAGCATAGGAAATGGATGAACACGGTTTTTCCTTCAACTTTCTAACAATTATCAGGACGATTATTTAGATACAGGGTGAATTGAAAGAACGTCAAAACGAACCTTAATTAGAAAAGAAAGCTATATATCCCTTTTCAAATTAACGTGTAATAGAACTTCTAACCAAACCTTTATACAGGGTTTGGCAAAAGTCCCGGAACGGTCAAATATCTCAGGATTTCGTAAATCTAAAGATCTGATTTTTTGGATATTGTAGTTTGAAATTATAATCTATTAACCTAGAGTATTTTGGTAAACTTGGAACTTCCGGTTTAACCGGAAGTAACTATCAACTTGCTTATTTCAAATAGAATGGTACATTTTTTTGTGTATTTTTGAATTTTACATATTAATCTTGATTATACTGTATTAGGGTTCCCTATACCTAAATATAATCATTTGTGAGATATTACAGTTTTTTTGATCTTCCAAAAAGGTCTTTGGTACCCCAAATCTGAAGTAGTTTTAAGAGTAGTACCTTACTTTATCTTAGTGTAGTTCATTAAAAAGGGCATTGAGTGCCTTTTTGTATCAAATAACCAACTTTTACTCGAAAATGAAATTAATTTTTGAAATACCAGCTCGCATTATATCACAAAGTTTAATGAAAATGAAAACATAAAAATCTGTAATATCTCACAAATAATTATAGTTAGGTATAGGGAACCCTAATACAGTATAATCAAGATTGATATGTAAAATTCAAAAATGCCCAGAAAAATATAGCATTTTATTCAAAATAAGCAAGTTGACAGCTACTTCCGGTTGAAGCGAAAGTGCCAGGTTCACCAAAATACACTAGATCAATAGATTATAACTGAAGTTTACTATCTACAAAAATTCAGATCTTTAACTTTACGGAATTTGGAGATATTTGACCGTTCCGGCACTTTTGCCCGATCCTGTATATGGTTGTAAATATGAAACCGGTCAAAAAATTTTAAAAATCACTTTGTATAAGAGAAGAGCACACGATAGGTGCTTCGCTTTTCAAGGGGTTGTTTGAAAGAGTCCAGGCCCAGTTATAGAAATGCAACCTTCGTCTCATAGATTTGAAACTGAGACTCAGGTAGCGAAAAATTCGAAATTGTTATAGGTACTCTATGTATGCCATAACATAATTCATTTCATAAAGAATCTGTTTCGAAGATGTTGCAAATATGTACATAACATGAAATTTGTGTATAAGATATAAGATAGATTATACATTGAATGAAAAATAAACTGTAATTATTTATCGTTGCCAAACTCACATTGGTATCAAATGCTACTGATGATATTGAAGAACATGTGCTCACGTATGATAGAAGCAATTATAACTTACATTTGAACCATTTGAACTAACTTTATTAAAGATAGACCCATATCGTCATAGTTTATGGAAGTTAGAACAACTACCATCGATCACAACCCCTTATTATCACCAATATGCCAAAATTATCTACTCATTTTCATCATTGATCATACTTTTCATATTTCATTAAGAATCATCATCAACCAATCAGTTCGTTGTGTCAAAAATCAATTCAATTTTAATTTTAAATTAACTATGAATCAACGTTGTTTTTTTTCGAATATCCACTCAATAAAAACAAACAAAGTTTTGTTCATTCATGAATAAATTATTTGTGTCCAATGTTTATCTACTTTGTGTATTTTATTAAAATAAACCGTATATATTGTGAGCTTATTTCTTGTTATTTTGATACAAAATTTATTCAATTTTCATCTAATTCTGATTTTTTGAGGTTTATTAGAGAAATATTATACTGGAATTATTCATTGAATTCTATCGGATTTTAATGAAGTTGATGTTTTATTCAATATCAAAAAAGTAGTTTTATCGTAAATTTTATTAAGCCTCTTGGATTTGTTGCAGGTTAACTTTATTTTGTTAAAAATTGATAATGCAAGATACAACAATCGTAATTATTTTTAATTGCGAATTTGTCGAGTAAATATTCTATTCTGCCATTAACTTTTTTTTTTTTGTTGAATTGGTCAGAAATACCTGCAAGTCCTACGTCCAGTTATACAAATCGATTTCTACAATCCAGTAGCGGATTACATTTAAAATTTGGTCAAGAATGATTCATAATTTCTATCTTGAATCGCTCGTCTATAGATTGTTCTTCTTCTTTATATTATCAATGGTTTATCATTAATCTCCTTTATCCTCCTTCTATAATTTTTTTTTCTCTTTCAGCTATAACCTCACAATTTTTATTATTTTTAGCACCATCCTCACCACCATCGTTTAATCAAAGCCAACTTTTATTGGAATATTTTCAACCCACTCTACCGCTCTCTTCTTCCTTTTAAGTTTAGAATTTGAAGTCTCATAAGTTGCTCTCGTAAACTATACATCTATTTAAAATTGAATTTCCATCTGAACCTCTTATACTTTTCAAGATTATCCTATATATATGTTTTAGCGTAATGTTCATCTCGTCAAATGGTTGTTTGTTATAGACAAAAGAAAAAAAACATAGAGGAGAGTAGACTTTTATAAGAGTAAACATTATTGTAAAGTGAAATCGATTCGGACTTTCCAAGAGTTACACGGTAACATGTTTTAATTTAATCTTACAATGAGTACAACTAAAAAGGCGATTAATTGTTATTAGTTTAACAACAATAACAACAAAGTGATTGATTAATTTTCAAATTGATTAAATCTTTACTAAAGAAGAAAAACTTGATGATTGAAACAATATGTTTTTGTAATTAAATCTCAGAATAAACAATTTTACAATAAAGTGAATTCAATTAGAAAGAAACTTATGGTTATTTCAAAAGTTTTATAAAGAAAACTCATGAAGTTCTCTTTTCGTACACATTTTAAAATGTTGCACGAACCAGAACTTGATGTAAATTTATGAGAAGACGTAGAAGATACAGGGAAAAGATCTAAATTTATATCAACGGTGATGTTTTAAATATTATTGTTGTTTTTCGTTTATTTTCAGTGCTAAACCATACAATAATGACGCTATTGAATACTTTTCCACTCCATTTTTATAAAGTGAACTATATTGGCTAATGTAAAACCCCCTCCGACTAACCGGACATCAGCAAAAATCGGGCATGTTACTTGTGTATTTTTCATCCATAAAGATCTCTATCTAGCTTATGTAAAACCCCTGCGACTAACAGGACATCGGCAAAACTCGGGCATGTTACAAGCTTGTGTATTTTTGATCCAGAAAGACCTCTAGCTACTATTGTATATAATGGGAAACGTAACCTGACGTAGAGAATATCATGAAGTGCTTTCATACTGGCTTACTGTAAGCAAAATTAATCAACTTATCCGGAATGTCTATGAATTGTGTTGTTACGGATATTTTCCTTATTTACAGTAAGCACTTTTCTGGTTTATTTTTATGCTGTAGAATTCAGTAGATTTCAAATTGTTTGATCATAAAAACGTATAACGCTTCGTTGCTCTTCTAGAAAACAAATTGACAGTGAAGTTGAAATGTGTTGTAAGAGTTATTGTACGGATGAATACCGCTCAATACTCATAACACCTCTTGTATGAGATATTTGTAACGCGCCACTTCATGTTCCAGATAAGATTGTTGATTGTTCACACGTTTCCATACAATTTAGAATGAAATTCCTGTTATGTAATGACACTAATGACTTTATTATAATTAGGTACTGTGGTGTCTTTCAAAGGATAAAGAAAACCTTTCAGTTTCTAAATGGAGATATTTGAAGCTAACATAAGGACGTAATTCAAAATAGTGACTTTGCTAGCGAAAACGAGATATAGAAGTGCTACATCACGTGCATTACTAATTAGTCTTTGATATATCCTCGGGTTTTTGTTTTATTTATTTTAAAACTGTATAATTTTACTCTAGTGTAAGGCAGGATGTGACAGTTATTGCAAAGAGATAGGATGCATTTCGTTGAAAACATAGTTAGTGCATCAAAGTCGAGTGGAGTTAGCAGATGCCTCTTAGGTAAGCTTTTTGTGTATCGCCTTCAATCAACCTGCAAACTTCTGACATCGGAAATATTCTTTAAAAGATACAAACAGGTGAAAGCCATAGTTGTTCAACTGCTCCAATTTCAAAATACCCATCGCTTGTATATAGACTGTACACGACGCTATATCGAAAACTATTATATCTACGGTTTCCAACTTGGTAATTTGGATTCAACAAATTTCCTTATAAAACTACACCCACATATAGTTGAAGTGAACATTGAAAATCACTTAGGGGTATATTTCATGATTGTAAATCTTCCTTTTAGTAACATTTAATCAATGATAAATTGTACAATCCACTATTATTCTAAATTCTAACAATCTTCTCAAAGACTCGTATATTTCAGTTGTGAAAATAAACTTTTATACAATTTGTATAATGTAGTTGTATCACGTGTACTACTCTACGAATATCAAATTGCAGATGTAAATGATAGCGAAAGAAATTTAATTTTGTTTTTATTCAATTGTATATCTGCTTTAAAAGGGATTTATTAAAATTAGCTAAACGTGGGGTGAATGAGAGAGAGAATGATAGGGTTAGAGAAGAAACAAACAACAATAACATCATCATTAATTATTGTATCTCGGCAATTTACCGTACAAAATTAAAAACAACTGTGATCATACGTATGTGGTTGTGTCTAAATTTTTTTGAGGGTGCTAGTATTTACCCATTGGTCCATTCAAAACCACAACACTTATCTATGTTCAAAATTTTTGTATAAATTTCAAATTCGTTTTTATCATCATAATTGAAAAATTTTTGTTTAAATTTAATTAAAACTTCACAGTGATACGTCTTCATTATTTATCAACGACATAAATAATTTTCTAATTATGATAAATTGCAGGTCTATAGTTTCGGGGTTAATTACATTATATATATACACGATATAAGGGTTAGAGTTTGTGACATTGTCCAGATAAATTTGATATAAAACAGGCGTAAATGTAATTTCCAACATTAATTGACCTCTACTAGTTTTTTCAGAGTGAATTTATACAGAATTCAAATTTAATTGTGTAATTAACAGAATAATCAAGGTTACGTTGATTAACACAATTTTCAACTGTACACATTTAAAATAAAACTGAACCTGATATTCGGCAACAGGGACTTGGGGTCGTTGGCGACGACTCTCAAATGAATTCTGTGAAATTACAGCCGCAAACTTTATAACATTAGTGGTAGTGTAGGGTAACAGTAGACATACTCTTAACTTAAGTAAATAGGGGATAGAAATGAGAGTTAAGGTGTGTTGAATGCGAATTAATTCAAATTGTTTACTGATGTTAAAACAATCGAAGATTATCGGCCGTTAAGAAGATGGGAATGGTTTAATACTCAATAATAAAACAAAAGGGCGAGTTTAAGTTCTGAATGGCCCTCTCGTTTCTTACGTCCCCAAGCGCAATCAGAGTAGTATAGCAGTGTCTATTCTGGGATACTTTTGCTCGGAAATTACCCCTATCAACTCCCGGCGCCTCCGCCAAAACGCAAAACTCAAATCTTCTGGGCAAAAGAGGCCCAGAATCGGCACTACTATACTACTAATCAGTATTGAAAAGTGAATGTAGATAAACCACCTACTATCATGTAGAATAACAAACGATTCCAATTATCTCCAGCCACATTTATCCTTTGCTTGTGTTTCATATGTGTTTCACACAAGACCAAATCAACAATTATTAAATTACCTTGCATTTGATAAAGCTTATATAAGCTCGTTTGCACTCATTGTTGTCAAATTACAACAACCTTTTATGTAAAAAAAAAATAGAATATCCTGGAAGTGGATTTTTTTCTTTTTGTTGTCAATAGATTGAAATTGTTAGGGGTCCTTTCACCAATCCCATTTTTCAAATTCTGTTAGAATATACGACAACAATATTGGTTGACAAGAATTAATTAGAGTTTTTTATGATTACCGCTGATTTTTCATTTAAATTCCTGTAATTGAGTCAACGCTTATTTAATTTGCTCCAGAAGAAAATGCGTACATTTTTGTCCATTCTATACGTAGAAGAGGAGGAATATTATGGAAATTAGGTTTTATAATTTTGCAGTTCTTTCTGCTTTCGGTGTTATTCATTGAAAAATAAAACCTCCGACTACCAGCAATGATAAAACCGTCAGTTTTATTGGAATAGAAAATCGTGTTTGAATTTTTATCCCATAATGGATCAATACGAAATCAATAATTCCAACAACCGTAAGCCAGCTGCGGTTGTATTAAAGGAATTCATTGTCGGAAAGGTACCTCAATCCTCACTACAACCGCAATTCTAACACTAGAGAGGATGATTGACGGTAGAAACATTGAACTCATGTTAGTGCCACCCCAAACCAGGAATATATCGACAAACTCACCTATTCTTACCATTATTACTTCTAGTAGTAGGTTTTATGACATCGAGAGCAAAATAGAATAAGAAAAATAAGAATTCTAACATGTTGAATTTTTATTTGTTTTGTTTACCACATGATGCTAAATATATTGGAAACAGTTGTCGACATATTGGCGATTTAAGCAATCATAATTGAATTTGAAAAGCTTTTAATGCTTGTTTTCAACTTGATGGGTTTTAAAAATGTAATTTTCATAGTAGATGGATAACCCTTCAATTAAAACAAAAAAAATCCATTTGAATTGCTTCATTTTTGATTACAAGTACGTAAAGTGTTCGACTGGGGAAACACTTCAAATACAAATCTAATCATTAATTGGACCATTATAGATAGGAGAGAAAAAACAATTTCTATTGCAATAATTAAAAAAAATGTAAATAATGTGTACAGATTAGAGTCGTTGAGATATAACTCAATGCATGAAAGATTGGCACTTAGGCATCTATTCGAGACAAAATTTGGAATTTTATTAAGAAATTCTGGTCCATTATTTAATTCTATTCTAAACGTTCGTTTCCGATGTTAATCTGCTCTCTACAACGTAAATTGGAGTACGTTCATCTAACTAATACTTTCAAGCACATAAAGTGCTACTTTTATGTCTATAGTCCGGTAAACCGACGATAATATGTAAATGGAATTTTAACACTTACATTAAAAAGAAAGCAATTGAAGTAAACGTTGATAATAGCGGGATACAATCAGCCAGTGCATTCACATCGAAGTTTTTTTCATAAAAATGGTGGATGCGCTAGACAACTATTAGTCAGTTGTTAATCTTTAAAAACCTCTGCACCATAATTACAAAATACAAATACGCCTACCAGCAGCCATAATAGAAACTACTCATTCGAACTTAGGCATGAAATCGAAGTAACACAACACTATACATTGGAAGGGTAGGAGATTTTATGTTAACAAGATAAAGTTGCCCTAGTTTAGCTCTGATGTACTGATTTGAAATGTAGCGTTGTAGAGACAACTTGAATATTTATTATTTTGGCACGGTTTCAGTTCGGTGCGTGCTCGAATAAATCTGTGACTTTTACACCACCATCGGTATATAAATCTAAACTTATAATATACATATCCATAAACTGAGCAACATTCTAATATTTGGAAACAAGTCTTAAAAAAATTAAACACTTAAGAAGCTACTCTACGTTTGTAGCTTTAGCAGTAGGTTAAAGAAATCAAGATTTCTTCCTTTATTCTCTATGGCAGCCAGTTATACCTTGTGCAGCAGTCTATATTTGACTGTCTCAGGTACATTACTTTTGTCTCAACATTGAGAGCTCTCAGGTGGTCATATGACCTTAGATTTCTGAATTATATGTAAATATAAATCTAGAATAGTTGCAACGATTCAAATTTTCTTAGTAAAAGCCAAAAATGTTCGGTGCTCAACTTTAATGTAGCGCTTAGGTGTTGAGCTTTGGTGGTGGAAATGCAGATCACGCTTTAAAAGCTTTAACTATGATGAACACGGATTTAATGTCGACAATATCTTAAGATGAACGATAATATGCAAATATTCGTTACTACCTTCCTACTATTTAATTTTACATCAAATTCCACTTACCACTTCCTGGTAGGTGAATTTTCAAAAATAATGAATCTTCTGATTGTAGCATTTATAGGTGTACCAGACTAGTTTAATGGTGATTGTGGCTGTTGAAAAACGTAATCGTTCTATTGGTGGTGCTGCATATCGTAGGTACACCACGGAACACTTCAATCAGTTCTAAGTGTCTGGAATTCAATTCAACAATAACACCACGTATTACACCCGGATTGTATATCAACGAAACGCGAACTATAAATGTTTCACTTTCACTTTTGTTTAATATTTACAGTAATAACTTAATGAGTATATTAGAAAGTATGTATTTATGTTAAATGAACATTGTCTGAATGGGAAGAATCTGGCAAACTATCGTTTTTAAATCATTCAAGCATCACTTTAGTCCTTTACTGTAGCTATGGAAATATCTCCACCTGAAACTGAAACAAATGGAAAAATTATTCTATTTATACTATAAATGTAGCCAAAGAATCCAATGCTTCTCAAACTTTTATTGTTCACATCGAAATTTGTTTAGTGTCAGCTTATTTGTTCCATCCCTTTTTCGTTAAAACGAACCTGAAAAACACCAATCCACTGGTTGTCGATACTTCAAAGAAAAAATTCGTTCGTATGCGTTCGCGTTTGCATAGTGTGGACGCGGAAAAAGGAACTAGAGGTCTTTCTGGAACAAAAATACACAAGTTGAGAACTAGGTCACCGTAGAGACACGCCCACATCATCAACTCGTTTGGCCGTGGATAGTCCATATACTTAAAATAACTACATATACCGATTTTGAACATATGCGCAATCATTTGACGCAGGAAATAGAAGGAGATAGAATCGACGCCATTTTGATGCTTCAGTGTCGTTGTGTCTCTGTTTTGTTTATTACCATTGCATCATTTTGTTTCAATTCTGTCATTTTCAATTGTCCCGCGCGCGAAAAGTAGCCGTTCACTAGGGACATTTCAATTTACAACTAACGATTCAGACAACGAAGCATCAAAATGGCGACATCCACTATTTCTGGTGTCGGAAACCTCTCTTGCGCGGTATATTTATATATAAGTATGTGGGATAGTCAGATATAACAACGTGTAAACTCTATTGGCTAATGTGAAATCCACTCCGACTAGACGGACATCGGCAAAAGTCGAGCATGTTACCAGCCTGTGTATTTTTGATCTAGAAAGACCTCTAGATATAAGAAAGTGGAACCCAAGTATTCGTGGATTTGTTTGCATTCGTTCGCGCTAGTTTGCATTCTTTCCTGTTCGTTCGCATTCGTTCGTTAGATGTAAATGCGGTTTAAAGTATTTTTGGTTTATTAAGAAAGGCTTGTTTAATTAACTCCGCTTTTATAAGAGGGCAACTGTACAACTAAGGAAAGTTGTTTGTTTAGTTGTTTTTCTGTTGATTTATAAAGACAGAAACTTGTACACAAATTATTTGAAAACAATCAGATTTTCCTTTAAACTATTTCCTTTTTTGTTTTGTTTTTTTTGTATCGTTTATTATTCACATTCACAACACTAGTCTGTAGTTTTGTTCACAACAATGTTGTTGGAGATTACTGTTTTTATATTATTGTAGTTGGGTTGTTTTGAACATTACAGGTTGGAGCTTTTAGTAGCGATAAAATACGTGGTCATTCTCCAAGGATATGAACTTTCCATTTATTTCATGAATTCACCCTACTCTAATCTCGGAATGAAAGAAAAAAATAAAAGTTCTTCTCATAACAAAAACAGCATATGATTCGTGTGTATGACAGTTGGTACATTTAAATGTGGAAGCAGAAATTAACTTTATTGCACGCTACACATTGCTAACTGTATACAGGTACAAATAGTATGGTACCACCTGTTATCAGCGTATTAGAACATAAATTAATTTTTGTGATTTTCTATTGAAAATAACAGTTTTCCAGCACGTGTAGAGGTTTTATTTGAATTGTATTTCAGTTCGTCTATTTCTGTATTGAAAGAATTGATGAAATCGCGCTGAAACAACAGATTTCGGGCAATACTTTTGGAAGCTTTTCTTTGTCTTTTGGAAATATCCAATAATCTGTCGCTTGTTAATTCAAATATGATACACTCACGTTTGTTAAATAACCACCAGTTTAAATTTCATTAATTTATATTATCGGTCAATTTTATAATTACGTTGTCGGTTGAATATAAACAATTTATTGAATTATGTCCAATTTAGCTGTATTTTAGTGCCCCTTTTAGAGTATTATTTATCTACTTTTTTTGTTGTTGCTCAATTGAGGACGAGAATGTTTTATCTTTTCATCTCGTCGACGTCGCTTCATTAGTAAACGATGTGGACTGTACCTAGACAACTTGCTATTTACTACTGCATTTTTAAAAGTAAATAGGGCTTACAATTATAACAGAGGTAGATGAGCCAATTTTTGAAATTTGTACCGAAATCAATACAGGTAGCACCAATAAATCTTGATAAATGTGTTGTTCTAGTCGGTTGAAACAGAAAATACTGTTCGATATTCAGCCAATATAAGATAAGTGAATACGTTGTATGCATTGATGCGATAAATATTTTATGTCCAGGTATTGTGTAAGTCTCATCTTGTACAAAATACACCTGAATTCTCCTCTCACTCTCTCTCTCTATCTCTGCATATACACATAACATTTCACAATTCTAAAAACTAGTATTGAAACAAATCCATTTTGCTTTATTCCATGTTCTTTTTGAAAGTAGAGCTTTAATTAGTTTCAAGATTTAATATGGCTTTGTGTTGATTCTTTCAATTAACTATGGAGAACTTTGACTGTACTGAAAGTTATTACGTTAAGAAAAGTTCGTATATAATGGACCAATTCAACGTTAGAGGGTTTCAGTTTAATTTAGCACATTACAAAGAATGCTAAACAATAGAAGAATGTAGCCTACTACATTTAACAACAACAGCAACAAAAAACGACGATGTACGGAATTAAACAACTGGTCGAGTCAATTCAACATCCGCAATCAATAATAGAATATCGTTTATTTTCTTGCTGTTTTTTGTTGTCAATTGAAATTGACGCTTTGAATGAGTAGAGCTTTTGAAAAGAAATAAAGAAATCAACTAATTACACTTAATTAGATTATAGATTTAATTAAATTCTATATTACACCACTGAAATTAGATCCTTTCTTTTCGTTTGATATCGAAAAGGAAGGAAAAAAAAACAACACCATTTGGTCCAGAGGATAGTTTGGATTTTCTGCCTCAAGTAAATCGACAGCTAAAAGAAGACTTTCACATAAAAACCATTCAGAATTGTCACCCACAATGGAAACGGATTTAATCAAGTAACAATAAGGGTTTTTCAGGGATTTGTACTGATATCCTTTATAGAATTATCCCAAATAATTGATTAAAAGACATTTCTTATATCTAATGTAAAAATGTCTAAAGACCAAATTGTAATAGCCTCGTATAATCCTTTCATATTTATCTTTAGATCCTAATTAGTCTAGAAAGCAATTAGTGGAATACAAAGTTTCCCGGTACCTATACTACATAGAGCTGGAGCTAGAGACTAGATATTAAGGTTGTCGTTTGATCAAAGTGTCATTAACTGTTAGAACGGTCAAAATATGTGCACGTCCACAATCCGATCACCGCCTATATACGTACAAGTAAGGAGATTAAATAGGAACAGACAAGGGGAGAATTACTACCTTCTGATTACTCAGGTGAAGGATTATTTTCTATTCCCCGCATTTCCTATTCTGATATTATTTGAATCAATTGCAAATTAGTAATGGTCGGTTGCTTTTATTTTCATTCGATGTGTATAGATAAATAAGCGCATATGGTCGATTTAATTTAATGTTTAGACTGGAGATAGAACCTCGAAATTTAGCAAGTAATTGCATAATCGCTGATAACAAATACGTTAAATTGCAACCAGGAGTACCTAGTAGGGTTTTATGCATTCCATGCAAAATAAATCTAAATGTAAATAGGCAGAAATTTTAATTGAAACTTCTATAACAATTATTCTTTGTTTGTTGTGATTTCGTTCTGTTCACAAAAAAAACAAAATCGATTTCCGTTTTATTAAAATCCACCCCTAGTATATAATTTTGCTGGGTTAATAATGAAACAATAAACTCGAAAGGGGTGCAAAACAGAGACGACCAGAGAAATTCTGTTACATCTATAATCTACCAATTTTGGTGTAGTCTGAGTCAGAAATACAGTGATTGGGAAGGTGAATACTTATCTTACAGAGCTACTTGAAGCTTTTAGTTACACTTTCTGAATCTTAGGTTCTAATGTTTTACAGGTAGATAGACAGAAGAATGTCTGATATCTTGTAGCTGGACATGTTATCACTTTTTAGTTTACTAAGGAGCGGATTGAACCTTGTTGACATAAGCATCTTTGTTACACTGATTGTAATTCTCTACAAATTCAATGTAGATAGGTCGAATCATCAATAATGTGGACGTAGCCTACAAGTTAGTGGTTTTTAATGTCGTAGTTGTTGACAGGTGAACTTGAAACTTGAAGGGCTAATTTAATTAAGTAATTAGCAGTTTATTTCAAATTCCACTTGGCAACATCACCGAAAAGTATCCTTATTGCCGATATTATCCATTCACGTTTAATATTACTAGCAATCAGTTTCTGAACTTATTCGAATATTGCTTGAATACGAGAACTTCGATCAGGATGAATTTACATTGTTGGCAATCATTAAATTGATTGATTACAGATAATCTACTAGTTGTTTTTTTTTTGTTCTGCAGCTGAGATAACTGCAGTACTAGCAATCTGATACTTTTACATTGAATTTTTCGTTAATGATAGATGGCTGCTATTATAAATAAAATATGAAGTTTGTCTCGTATTTATTACATTGGGGATTACCAGTTGACACTGTAATTTACCACAAAGTAAGCAAAAACTACAATAAAAAAATATAAGGTTAAGCGATGTATTTACACAAGCTGTACTAAAGGATTCATCATGTTATCATAATCACCATAAAGGTAGACCTAATTAATTTAGCAACGTGAAAACATGAAATTGTGAACAATATAATGTAGATTGTCGTCTGACAAATGATTGAAATCTAACAGCATTTTGTAATTCACGACTGCCAATATAAATTATTATATAGAATCTCAGATAGTAAAGTTAGAAGAAAATAACAAAATATTATCACGTAAGCATAAATATAACTTTGATAACGCTCTGCCAACAATTAAAGTTTCATTGTTAATTTTTTGATTTCTTAAGAATCTCTCTTTAAACGGTAATAAATCATTAAAAGGATCTGAAACGATATGAATCATTGATTAAAGTTTAGAATAAATGAGCGCTTCAATACAATGGTTTAAAATAGATTCAATATAGTAACATAAGGTAAGCTGAACGTGACCTAAATGTCGATAGCTTTATTGTATTTTCCCTATTTTGAAAAGTTGGTGTATTTTCTAGCCTCTCGGATAAAGAACTGAAGCTGAACTGGGCCTAAGGCAGGGGTCCACGGCGTTTCTGTAGCGTGGAACACATTGGGAAATATGGAGCCCAGGGGCTCATGGTTGGGGAAAACCATGCAGTTGGGAAATAGTAGATACATAAAAATTTGTACATCCGTTAACAGTGTCTTGCCAATTTTTGTTATGATATAAACGATAAATAAAGTGACGCTGGCTAGACGCGGGCAATTGAAGTGGGGCGCGCATGCGCAAATTAGTGATGTCGATTACACACAGCGACCAGCGTCTAAAGTCGCTAACAGTGTTGTTATCAAGTATCCGGTAGATCTGATGGCAAATCGTCAAGTGGCAACACTGCTCCTGTGTTGAAAATAATGTAGAAACCATAGCAACACAGCGACTAAAGTCGCTACAGGATATTACACACAGCGACTTTGGTCGCAGCGTCAAAAGTCGCCAGCGTCTAGCGACTAAAGTCGCTCAATGTAATCTCCCCTTTACAAACTTGAAATACTCGATTATAAATTGAAATTCTACACATTCCTCTTATGAAAAAAAAAGACTTAATCCTCTTAAATCCTTTAAACAAATTTCTAAGTTGGATAAAACAGTAAAAATTTCAACAGAATTACTGATAAAGGAAAGAGAAATCTGAAAATCTTAGTGTATTTTCAATGCTATCTTGAAATTAGATGATGTTTGCTAATGAAAGGCGGAGGAAATCGCAAACGCGTCAAATTGAGCAATCAAATGATATTTTACCCCAAATTTGAGGGTTGATTGAGGTCAAGGACGGCCAACCCGCTTTGCTCTATAGGACTGAGAGACGAGTACTTTACGCCACGTGGAATAATTTAACGTCCTGAAATTAAGACAGCGTGGAATCCAAGATTTGTTATCTTTTGCACAGTGATTTTCAATAAGATCGAAACAACAGTTCCTGGATTGTAGATATCGACGTTGTTTCATATTTCATCGGTCTCATGTACATAATACGTGACGTGTACATACCCCTTTACAACACAACATCAATTAAAACTTAACGACTTAATTAATAGTTTTCAGGGGGTGGTTTTAATTAATGTATCCAATTGTTTTGTTGATATTAAAGTTTTTGTCCATCTGTTCGATCCGATACGGTTTGTTGGACTATTCAGAGAAAAATAATGTCAAATAGTATATTGCTTAGTACTTATATAAGGAAGGTTCATCCTACTGGTGACACAATATACGATTCTATACAGTCGTAGTATTTGTTTTTTTTTTGTCAAGGAAGATTTCGCTTGTATCTACTACCATAAGGACTGCTTGAGTAATGCCACACTTTTCGGACTGAGAGGGAAAATCGCTCGTTTTCGTACCTGCCCTTGAGGCGGCTGCGGTTTGCATAATTGCCAATAGTATTCAACTTTCAGCCATGATTATTTAGAATGACATTCAGTAGCGACGAGAATAGATTTTAAATTTGCTTATAAATACGAAATTAAAACAATTTATTATCAATTGAAAGTATCATACAATAATTAATTAATTAACATCTATTATTGTATGATACTTTCAATTAATAATAAATTGTTTTAATTTCGTATTTATTTGTATGTAAATTTTTAAAATTTTATTGACGCCACTGATTGTTTTTTTAGCCCCGCCCATATTTAAGATTTCAATACTATTGGCAATTATCAAAAATTCGTCAGGGGAAGCGATATCCCCATCACAGCACATTAGGATAAATGTGATCTCTAATACGCTGTTGTTAGTCAATTTTGTTTTGTCTTTACCTGGATGCTTTCTAGCAACAATTTATTTCAACAAATTTTCCATATTGTTAGTAAGAAACGTTTATTATGTTTTTACTATAGATCTATGATGAAACAAACACCGGAAAACAGTGATGCATAATCCGATATAGAACAAAAGCAATCTATTTTCATTTAAGATAATCGAATTACTAAATAATTGGTATTTTCATTCAATTTTCTCTATTTCCGATCATTTATTTTTAAAAACAATAACAAAATTATAATCAACGATTTGAATTTTGATACAGCTCATCTCAGAGGCCAACAGAACCTTGTCAGACATTCATAAATTGTTATTTTTCCTCCTTTTAGAAAGAAAAGTAAATACAACCAGAAAGCTCACTCTTTACCATCGCCACTTGATTGTTTTCCAATGAAATCCAATTTTGATGGATGTTTGAATGTTGGAGGCGGTCGAGCGAGAGAAAAAAAGAACGAGAATACGCATCTTTTGATAACAACGGAAGGTGCGAGGAATTGGTTAATTTCAAGGTATACACTGGAGATAGTGGTTGTGTGTGTTCATTTAGAAAACGTGATATAGAATTTTAGTGAATGGAAGACAAATTTCATTTGCCACAGTATGAAGTGGGTAATCATTTGTCATTGATAATATATAAAACATGTCTGACTGTATATGTGTATACTTGTGTCTCTCATTCCCTAATCTGTATTTGCGTGAATGGTTGTTGAATTCGGTAAATGTTAAACATGCCAACTCACTTCACTATCAGTAAATACTATAAATATCATCATCTGTTGCATGAATGAGCGAGACAATGAAAGAAAGAAGGAAATCATAAATTTTATTAAATATTAAATTATTTTTATATGAGTCTCTCATTTCCTACAAATTTTAATTTCACAAGACATTACGTAGTGCATAAATCATTGCATATGTAATCAGAATTGTACTCACGTTTTAAATTAAACAACAACAGCAGTGGCTAAGAAAAATTGAACATTTTTCTTCAAGTGCCAGTTACAATAGAAACAGAAGTAGAGTAAATGGAAATAATTTAAAACAATTTAAGGATCAACGAGTACGTCACGATTCAAACAAAAAAAGTGAATACTTAATTTTATGGATAGGAACATACGACGGACATCGATGGAGCTCAATTTGTTAGCTCTTTTCCCCAATATAGGAGAAGGCACAACACTCAACACTTTCGGTGCATGACCGCATCAACATTAGAATTGAACAAAGAAAGGAGCTCTAATCTGACCTAACTTAAGCGAATAAATCAAAATTTCCGCTAAACATACCGCTCGTCTTGAATGGCACCACAGCCTTCAATTGTAATTTTTCATATATTTGATAATTAAGCATGGAACACGTATTAAAGGATGTAGGATGATAGGACAAAAAAGCGTAGAAAAACCAAAGAAATAATGACAAATTGGTTCATACAGCATAATAGCCCTTAGATGTCGCTGTTATTTAGTATTTGAATCATTGAAAAATATTACGCCATTTTCAAGATATTTGGAAAAAACTGATTTTGCAGAACTTCAACCCTTAATTTACTCCCTTAAACTTGAGAATGGACACGAACAGTAAAATATGTCTTCCTTAGAATGAGTTTTTCTATTCACATGAGTAGTATATAGGTGCCGATCCTAACCCACTTTTGGCGGGGAATTTGAATTTTTGAATTTTGGTGGATACGCCGGGGTGGGGGTGATTAACCTCTAGATTTCAAGATCGAATGTGACTGCTGTCGTGTTCAAGGTCAATCATCAAAATCGGGAGTTTCTGGTGGTTTTAAATCATATTGGAGCGATTTGAGAATTGAAGAAATTTTGGAGGCGGTACTTTAATGGTTTGAAGAGATTTCTGCTTTGACGACATGTTCGATATTGGGTACTAATTTACTTTTATAATTACAAGATAACAGCTATACAAAATGGATATTTCAAGCATCATAACGCTTCTGTACTCAGCAGATCAACACGTGGTTAGAAACACACAATAGCCAGCCTGCTCCCCAGATTAAAACCCGATTGAAAATATGTAAAGCATTTATTGCACCTGAAATTTACAAGGAACACAAACTATATCAAGATGTGTCAGAATTGAAAAATATTATGGAGGTCCATCGAAACTGATGCAATGAGTACCTTATAGTAAATGTAGTGCAGATGGCATATAGTCGGTACGGTTGTTGTAACACGATAATCTAGATAGCTGGCTGAAAAATGCGCAGACGCTGTGCGTGATGTGTCATCACTGATGACTCATCAGTGATGTACCCACAGATGCAGAAGGAAATGTGGTTTGACCAGTATCAATATGGCGGATCTTGAATCCTCAGGTTGATAAAATCGGCTTTTTGACTGACCGATTTTAGGACGATATGTTCGTCAAAAACTCCCCGCCCCAAAAAAATAAAATGACTTACTGTTTATAGTAGTTGATTATAATAATAACATCACCACCCATAATCGATATCACGTGAATGTTTATGATAGCGTGATTTCTGACCAACGTTTTCTTTATTAATCTTATTGTTAGTAGTACGAAGGACCATGTTGAAGGTTTGTTTATGAATGAATATTTCACAAAAACACTACGTTGCTTTAATTTTACGTTAATTAAACGGATTTAAAAAACGCGATACACACCGACCGAGATTAATTTGTCAACTGTTTTGTCCTGCAGCCTGCAGCCGGCTTCCCCAATATAGGGGTAGGCGCATGACCGCATCAACATACATGAATTAAACAAAGAAAGAAGTCCCAACTTAACAAAACTTAAATTAATAAATGAAAATTACCTAAACACTGAGTTTTTAAAATATTTTAAACAGGAAGCAGGGATGGTCATTGAAAGTGAAATTTAAGAAATTGTTGTTACCATGCTGCAAATTACTAATCATTATTAGTGTTATTTAACAGAAATTAAAAAGATTACGAAACTAACTTTTTGTACGAGTTTCAGAAGTTTAATGCCAGTTTATCATATTTACAGCGTACTCAACTCAATCCTTTAATAACTGAAGAATACCTCAAAGCTGGCCCTATTTAAGCTACCAGAGCTTGCATTTGATTATATTGATAGATACAGTGGCGGACTGGGTAAGCTGGAGAGCCCTGGCAAATCAATATAAAAAGCCCCCCACCCCTCCTACATATTTGCAAATATATTGTTGTAAATTCTTATATGTTTTTTTGTTTTCAATTTTTTAATAAATATTTCTTATACATGTTTTTAAAACCTTCTATAGGCCCCATAAGGCTCGGCCCAGTCCGCCACTGGATAGACAGGAGGATGGCGAACGCTTTTGAAGTATGTGAAACACGTGCAACCATAGAAAGAGGCGCTTTATGTCTTATTGTTAGTACTACGTTTCTTAGCTTGATTCCGCTGAAATGAGACAAGCGAAATTTCCCAAATATATCGACTGAATAGAAATATCTATCTGCTTCTGTATTTTTTCTATAATTTTTATAAATATACATCTCCACTAGCAACATTCCAAGGTACAAATTCCATTGCATTTATCGCTCAAACACTTAAGAAACATTGCTTTAGAGAATATTGGCAATGGCAAGTTGTTAATTATACTGAACCTGATATACGTGTTCTAAATTCTTGTAAGCCACTATCGTGCATCAAAGTCGTCTTTAGAAACTATCAATAAACTCCAAATTCAATACAAAGTCCGAGCATTCTGTTACATCCGACGTTGTCTGTATTTATAGTACTGCACTGGTTATGTTGCTTAGTACATACAATCCTTGGTACGCCAATGCAATTAGATAAAAACAATTGAAATCAGAAAAGAGATCAAACGTAAAATTATTCAATTTATAATAAATTTACGGTGAAATGTTTTAATAACAATCAAGTCAACAAGAAACAGACTGAAAACCGTAACTAAAACAAAAGTGAAATTCTAATTAATTTCTATTCCGTTTCTCATATTTAGCAATTTTATGCAGGGGAGTATTATAATTATTTGAAATTTTAATGAACAACATGTCGACATTTGCATACACACGGATACAATACAGGATAATGTTGAAATTTCTACTTAAAAAATCTCGAAATTTGGTTGACACGTTCCTGATAAATGCTATCAAATAAATTGCCCAAAAAAGGCATTCCAAAACATTATTCTCTAATGCGTCTCATCATACACATAAATACATTTAGTATGGATCTTTCCCTGTGTAACTTAACGTATTATTTGAACGTTTCGTAAATTTAGAAACCACAGTGCAGATTACAAAGAGCAGCATCTCGGACAGACCAACTGTCATTTACTATCGCGGTCCATATAAATCCACTAATGGATGATGAGAAAGGATGTTACACGGCTAGTAGAACGGTTATAGTGGTTCTGGTTCTAGAAAACTAATTAGTAGAACATGATGAAGCAGGCGAACAACATCTTAACATGAGATTATCTATAATTGCGGTCTTGAATTCATCTGAGGCCGTCTTGTAATTATGTAGTTTTACAAATCTTTTATTATTTTATTGTTTTTTTAAACCTCTCTAGGAGATGATATATCAAAAAATAGTAAATTAACAGGAATTTGAGCAGATTTCTTTTTCACATTTCAGGATTAAAACAAATTTGTACTGAAGGCAAAGTATTAAGCCATCATTTTAAAATCACATACAACTTAATCCCACAGCTTACAAACCAACCTGGAATGAATACGTTAAATACACAGTTGATTGCGTGTTAATGGCGGCAAATAAACAAGTTTATTCAAGAAAATCTGATAGCAGTGGTGTATGTAATTAACTTAATAATGGCTGATAACAGGTAAAAGTTGTTTTCTAGCAGTTTTTCTTCATAGTGTATCGCTATAAAGTTGCTATAGTATTCGCAATAATGATCTACAGACAGTTGTTTATAGAAGAAAATTTTCCAGTAATCAAGCAGCAACTGTTCTTAAAGATGATGTCCGCCTTAAGGGTGACAGTTTTGTGGAGAAGATTAGCGGCAGAACGTTAGGGATGTTTGATGTTGACTCAATATCTTTCTTACTTGTTCTAGTTGTATCTATATATTATAGAAAGACAATACTTCTATTTTTCCCCTCATGATATTTTGGTTTATTATACCCTTTAGAGTTGTAAGCTGATTTTCCGTTCTGCTTTGTCTACATAACTCTCTCGGTCCGATAGTTATAATATCTTGTATTGATATCAGACATGTATCGTTAGATATAGATATTTTTTTAATATCTTTTAGTTTGCTATTCTTGTTTATCTATTTATCTATCCATCCATTTATAGGGAAGTAGTTGAGGATTTATTGCATTGCATTTAATGAACATTTCTCGTATGTTAGCAAAGAATATCTCAAATACACACTAGAGACCTTTAGCTTATCTTCATAGAACATTCAAGCAACATCATACTGAATATCGAATAACGTAAATTTAAACAACATTAAGAAGATGCTTGCAGGTAGATCCAATAGAATGGCAAAAAAAGTGTAATTCCAAACCAGCTAGGTTAAGTAGTGCTGAAGCGAAACTCTATTGTATCTAAAAGCTTAACAAGAAAGATGGTAGATAAGGATTTAAATAACACACTTCACACCAGGAGCATAATATTCTATTACCGTGGCTCTTAGCATTATTAAGTTTCAACAATTCCATATTTCTAATACGCATTTTTATTGATAATCAGTAAATCTGACACTGACAAAGCTGAAAGTGCAGAGTCTACATTATGAGAATATTTTAATTGATCATAGGATGGGATTTGGTGTTTCTAAATGATTTATGTTGATTTAATAAGAGTTGTAGCCAGTTTTGTTCGATATTAAAATTAACTTTTAAACTGGTAGAAGCTACAATTATTTGAAAAGTGTAATAAACTTTTTCCGTGGAAACGTTGTGAAAATTCTGTAATAAAATATAACGCACTGTGGACTGTATAGACTTGAAAAGAATCTGATTAACTTCTATCACAATCATGCCCTTATAAAGAGCTTTAAAGCAAATAACGAACTTAATCTTGTTTATTACTGAAGCATAAGATACGTTCTTATCCTTCGTTTTTATTAGAACCTTTTACCAGTGATCATCTTCACCGTGTAAACTGCGAACATGTGTATTTAACTAAATTGCGTAAGAATTTTTTCTCCTTGTTCTGTGTTAACTTCAAGGCGAATTGTGTAATAAATCGTTGGAAATGCCTTGACCGTTCATTGGCAACAAATGATTTGTGATGTTAGGGTGAGAAAAATGGTTTTTCATAGACGTTTCATTAGATCGTGATTGGAAAGTATAGGTTTTGCCAATTTTCTAACAAACAACAGAAATATTGTGGAGCGCAAAGAAGCAATCATGCTACACATAATTACAAGAACACGTTTATGATCTGCCGCCGATTTTCGGACTCATACTTCAGTTGTCTGGTTCCATTGAGGATTATATATTACTGTTTCATATAGAGAGAATAATCTTAATTATCTGGGTTATTGTAATATGCTATAGTTTGCAATTATTCGAATGAATGAAGATTTAATACAACAAATTTCACCTGTTGTACACCAAAATAACCATGATTATCACCGTACACCTTAATTAGATTATCTATATTGTTGCTATTGTCCTTGAGTATCAAGATTTCTGTCTTCGTGATCAATAAGTGACGGTATCAACTTCGCTATCTTGACCTCTGTAGTCACATATGTTATAGACGTAAATGTGAAGAGTTTGTAAGAGGAGGAGCAAAAGTAAACAACACAAAACCACCAATACAGCTAAGTTTCTAATAGGTTGGCCTAGATCCTCATTAGTTTATTTCCAAAAATAGTTTCTTGCCATCAATTTCCTATATTTTTGAACAAAACTACTGTTGATGTTGACTTTTAATTCACTCAAAATGCTAAAGTACACAGATTATCATAAATATCGATAAGAATTAGATTTCTTGATTACTTTATGAATTATGGAGGGAATTGTTGTAAATTATTCATAGACGTACTGTATTTGACAGCGACATCTACATGATGCGCCTGTAGCCGTAAGGGCGGTCCTGTTATTCCCGGAAATTGATCCATCTCTTGTATAGAGAAAATCAGGATCAAAAAAGACTACAACAAGAAACAATAGGGCTTTTTGAGTAAAATGTCTGTTTTTAAATGGTAGCCCAGTTCTCTGAGATACGATTATTTCATTTATTTATTTATGTTGCTCTTCTTTTTTCCACACGTCAACTATTAGCTTGAGAAAAATTATTTGAAGATTTTCAGACTTAAAAGATAAAATTAGTTTATCAACGTATTAATGTCTTTCTAGAAACGTTAGATCTGAAACTTTCCAAACTGTTTTTATTATTGTTTTTTACACTCCTTTGAGGCAATAATCCCGTGGGTGGAATTAATTGGAGATAAAAAAGTTTTAATAAATTCTATGATCAACAAGTTTGAATTTAGTTCAACGATAACTTTTATTGATTGTAATCATCAGATTTATATAATTTCTGAATACATAAAGTAATAAACATTTGATAGAGATTATTTAAATATTAATTTAATAACAATGCACCACTAGATTAAACATACCATACATACATTTAATCATGTAAATGTAAATTTTAATCAAACAATGGGAGCGCTGCAGGCGAATCAGATTTGTCGCATGAAAAATTCTGGATGTTTACGTAGCCTTTCAGATTTTGAGTTACGATTGTTCGACAATTTTACAGATTCGTCCATTTTACCGTAATCGATAACATCAATATTTGAATTATCAAAAATGGATATTATAAGGAGACATATTTCAATTTTGTTCGGGGATTAGGACGCTTTTTCATTTAGAAATTTACGCTGAATCGTTCTTTTTTCTAAAATATTACAAATTATACAAAACACAGTTTCACAATTTAGGTAGTTGCGTTTTTACTAACCTCACTTACTACCTTTTGTGTGAAACTGTAGACTATCGTATCATTATCAGTGATATTATAACACTTCAAAGTATGTAAGTAGAGTGTAATCAATCACTATTCACAATATATACAATCCTTCACATTCTATAACAGTTCAGACAGGTATGCAAATCAATCAATCATTGTTTTGGTCAATACCTGTATAACAATTTTCCTCACTACCACAAAAATTAGAAGAGAAAAGCAAGCGATTAGGTAGTCTAGATAGTGATAAGAGACTTTGTTGAATTTTAGTTATATTTCATTACTACTAAGCATTATTTCAATCTCTTGTAGCTATAAATTGCAGATTTTAACATGTTGTAGTATCTCTAGAGGCTAGAAAGAAAATAGACGTAGATAAAATATACAGTACGTGAGTTTTAGGTCATATTTATGTATAGAAATATAACACATTCTGCATATTTGATGATGTTTAACATATTACAGGACAAGCCGGATTTACCTGTATGGATTAAATGCTTCAACAATTAAACTATCGACAACAGTACCTGGAACACGGATTAATGAACTTTATTTATAATATTGAAGATTACAAGCCTCTTATAAAAGGTGTTTGATCAAAGGATAAAGGATTCAATGATAATTGCTCCTACTTAAATATGGAAAACTCTCGATGTTTATGAAAACTAGTATTTACATTCCCAGAAAATCCTGGTAAAGTTGAATTTTGAAGATTTCGTTTATTTTTGACGACTTTTCTTAAAATCTTGAACCGTAAAATAGTAGGAAGGGAGGCTTCAAAGAAAGGTGATTTTTCTCAAATAATTTGTTGGATTTTATTGTCATTACCAGAACAATTGAATTAAATCGAAATACACCGGTATTGTGAATAGAAGTCTCTTTTTAAGAAAGAAAGAAAAACTTGAACGTCAGTCGTTATTTCTCAGATATACCAATTCAAGATAATCACAAAATAAAATTATCCGAGTGACAGTATCAAAGTTGAGAAACGATTAGAGTTCCTAGAGCGAGGGTGAAAAACTGAAAACTCTCTAAATCCATCCAATCGTTAACGCCATTCATTTAAGAAAGAATCACCAATTAGTCGACAATACACCCCAATTTACAGGGATAATCTATGCAAATTGCGTCGATTTCTTTTGTACGATTTAGGAACCGGCTTTCTGTAGTGACATGCATGAGATCTTCAGCAAATTTTTTCGTGTAAATCAAACGTCATCCGTTAGAAAAAGTATAAAATTGCATATCAATGTAATGGCAAATCTTGACGACATTTAATTTAGAAGGAAGGAAGGAACATTTATTTTTATCAGATTCTAGATCAATCTATCATGTTGAACGAAAAGTTTTTCATGTATTTTTCTACCGTAAGTTTGGTTTTTTTCCACCTTTACATGATTTGACAAGGGAATGTAAATTTTCACCATTTTAGTGTATTAGTACGCTTCCAATTCCAAAAAGTCTTAAATATCTCATAAATTGTTCTCTGTCATCAAATTAACTTTCCATTATCAGTTTCTGAAGCAAGTAATCAATCAGTAAGCTATGTGTTTGCAAGCGCAGCAATAAAAGGAGAAAGGACAGTTTTGATGTCACATGTTGTTTTCTATTAATTCTCACATCGATTATAAAGGTTCTAGGAGAAATACTCGCAGCAATAACTGTGCTTAAACTGCTTGGATTTCTGTAAAAACAGTAAAAATCAACAAGAAATATGTGAGACTACAAAACAACACTAAAAGGAATATTGATTGTCTCATTCTCAAGAATTCATCCAATAAAAATCTTTCCCATCTCTCTTGTTGCTTTTGTTATGATAGAGGATCGATTTCGACCTGAAAACAATCACTGCTACCGGTAGTTCATTACAAATCTTTCGTCTTGGAATTGGAGAAGTTGGCTAAAGCTTTAGTAGTGTAATAATCCAATTTTAAAAACGTAATTACAATCTCAATGTTCAATTTATTTTTAAATTGAAAAATGTATAAAAATCTACAACTAGACCAGCATCAATTGAAGATTGTTAGTAAAGTTTTATGATAACTCAGCATGATAACAGCTCCATAAACTAAAATTTATGTCTATCAACAATAAATTAAAAGATTGTTTGTAAAATACGAGTAAAGTTGCAACTTTATCCAAAACGACTCGATAAACAACTAACTTTATGTAAACCATCCGGAAACAATGTAGAGAATCCTAGAACTTCTCGTATTTGCATTCAACCACAACTAATCCTGGATATGATGATGGTTATGATAATAAAGCTGATTTGTATTGCATATGTGTATAACTAGAATTAGTAAGAACAACAAACTGTAAGATTATATCTAAACAGTCACGAATAGAACGAATAAACATTTTGAATAAAATACAATATTCTTGTTTTATCTTATTTTTATTAGAGAACGGAGCAGGGTAAAAGAAATGCAAATCGACCATGTTATTCACTCGTCTAAAGCAACTTAACGACGGTGGCAACAAAAGAAACGATTGTTAAAACTGAACCCACAAGAGATAAATCAGCAGCTTTTACTGATATAGTAAACTTCAAAGTGTCCCTTTATACCAGCTACCCTCGAAATAAGCAGATTTATGTTCAGTTTAATTAAAATTATCATTTCAGGTATCCTGGGCGTATAATCAGTAGAATACCCTCTGATCACTATTCTTATTGATTAGGAAAATAGTAACAGTTTTCGTACACAGATTTGATCTTTCAGTAGAAATGACTTTCCCATAATAAGATTACCTTAATCGTTTCAGTGCAATTAATGGGGTGCAACGGTTCGCTTATTTATTACAGCAATGACCATCAGTAGAAGAAGAAGAAACTATTAGATGATGTTTTATAGAGTGGTAAACTGCATTCTCGCCTGGCGCATCCACCAAAATGCAAGATTTCTTCATGGAAAATCTTAAAATTGTATTGAACTGCTGAAAACAATTTCGGAGAATATTCACCCATTCAAAAGGCATTGATGTATTCTTGAAGGTAAACTGTAGAGCGGTTTAGACATTCTATTGAAATTTATAAATTCTTCATAACCAGATTTTAACAAATTTAGACAACTTACTTCATAAATTATTGTGTAATTATTATCCTAATTGTCACTGATTATCACTGAAATAAATTCTCACTGATAAGAGATACGACGATCATTTACTATTAGAACCGAGTTAGTTTTCTAGAATACACACACTAGCACACCGTCGTGGTCCCTAACATTACTGATAGAAGCTGTCAGCTGGAATTTTTACCGCGCACCGGGAATCGCCGATATTCTCCCCACTTCAACCCTCTATTATACATGTATATGTGAAAACATAAAATGTAGTCTTTGTAGTGTATAGTAGCATAGAGGACTTCTACCCCTTCAACTTCCGACCTGTTCTAGTGATAATAGTTAGATTCAGATCCATTATATTCGTTCGTATTTGATGACCAAACAGGAGTTTGAAATCTCCACTCTAATCTCTTGAACAGATGAAACTCACAGTCCAGTACACTATTGAATCCATGTTAAAGACCTTCCAAACATAAAATCCTTCTATTTTATCCTGTTTTGTAGTAATAGAATTGAAAATAGAGACAGTTTCTATGAAGCGCAAACAATCCCTTCATTGCAAATCTTCTAATTAAATTAACATTAATTTTCTCCTATATTTGCCTTCAACCATTTATTGTAATGAAGTGATTTTCTACTTTATCTATTGACTTTCATTAAGTTCAAATAGTTGTTACACTTATTTAAAGTTAATCGATGCTTCGGAAAATCAACTCAATTGTTGGATCTTTCGAGAAAACATGATGTGTGATTGATATCCACCTACAATAACAGCAGGTGACGATAAATATGCCATTTTTTCTATGTAATAGTTCAACGATATGAGTTGCAGGACATAACTGGATCTTCACTTGAGATGTAATCGAATCGCTTATGATAGCGCAATATTCACCTTGTTGCAGTGGAATATCACCCCTAATCATCTACGTTTAAAGAATTTTTCGTTCGTTTCACCCTTGGGTTGGAAATTAATATTTACGAATTAATAACAATTGAATTAATTTGGGAACAAATTCATAGCATGGCTTACCTTGTTAACCTAATGGGATCAACAAGATAATTTGAATTTTACGTTCAATAAATTGTCGAACAGACAAATTGCCATACAATTAGGAAACAAAAGAACCCATTTACCTAATTATAAAAATATGAGTTTTATGTTACAATATTTCGGTCAGGCTCACTGTAATTTCAACATTGTTTCTGTTATAAAAGAAATAGAACGAAATACTCCTTCATATTTCCAAAGCAGATTACACCACATCTGGACAGAAAACTACCGTACAAGATTTTTTTATGTACATTTTTATACATATGGGAATATCGTGTAATAAATCTCATAGAATTCAGGTGACACACCGCATCCTTACATTGAAAGATCGATTGTAGTGTAGGGATATCGAATTGGAATTTGAGCGGTGGTAGCTGTAAGTTTTCGGAGGGATTCATCACACCCCTTGAAATATATTGAAAAGTGGAAAATGTCTCAAACTTACTTTTATATAAAACGATAACGACGACAAAGGTGGAAAGTGTTATAAAATTTGTATCACGGCTACGACAGATAAGGAGTGTGCTCGTCCGGCAGACTCTCAGCTTTCTAATTGTTTTATGGATGGTTGTGTGCTTCTAAAATGGAACAACCAAAATGGAAATTGCGCAGCTTCTTTTTCTTCCATTTCTGAGATTAAAATCATTATTTGATAAATTGTTATTTCCCGCATATCAAATAAAACACCATTTGTAAAACGATTCGTGCAAAACAGATTTTCCACTTGTCGATCATATGAAAAGTAGAAATATTGACCAGATACTTTGTTTTACTCACGCTCCAACTGAGTTTGGATATTGAAAGTCATTCTCTCTCTCTCTCTCTCTCTCTCTCAAACACACACACACACCCTATATAATATGTGCTGACAGCTTAGTTTGGTTTCCTTTATTTCTTTATGATAAGGCAGAATCACAATCAAGATTTAATAAAATATTGAAGGTGTAAAGAGTGAAAGAGAATTATACATCAAACAGGTCACGTTTACATGGAAAATACGAACAGCAACCCTTACTTAATTACAATGTTTAAATAATAGGGGAAAGGGTCATTTTATTCAGAATCCTCATCTCCAAGTAATCTAAGGAATTAATGATAACTGACAAGACCACGATCATGGTTAAAATGACTTTAGGTAGGTGGTGATCAATGCTAGGTAGATGTGGGCTTAAAAGATGCCTTGTGATAATTCATATAACCATTGAGCTGTCGATAGCATGCTTCCTATTCTATATACATAACTTTCCCAAGAGCAAAAGATTTCCTTTTGAGTTCAGCATTTCCAAATAGATAGCGAAAGCGGTATGTCATCAATTTTCAAATAAGATTGGTGTATTGTTCGGAGTTTTCTATCCTCCCTGTCTCGCAAATTTTTTCGATGTACATAAATTAGTAGTCAACCCCTATTCACTTCAGTATTTACTTTATCACACTGATTATATCGTTTTTATGTGTCGTCTTGTTTGTTTTTAAGTTTTCAGTTTAGCTTACATTTCTACTTTCAGTTTGTTTGCTCTGTCATCCGTTTCCACACCAGTGCCAAATGTCTGGTAATTTCTCAATGCAATGAAAAGAATTTAGGGTTGCTTTTTATCCCTCAAACAACCATCAAAGTTCCTCTCTCTCTCACACACACGCGTTTTTTTCTCGCATTTCAAATGAAAACAATGCCATTCACACACGAAATATTTCAAAAAAGAAAGCGAAACACGGATTTAGACTGTCGCATTTAGTTTATAATAACCGAAGCATTAAATGACGCAATGTGGAAGGTTTTGGATGTCAGTATTTCAAACTAACAGTGTAAACTGTGTCATAAAAGTTATGGATTTTTCAAACTTTGACTAGCTTCTTTTTTGTAGTTCAGTTGAAATTGTTCAGTGAAACATTTTTTAAGAATAATATTATACAACAATATTAGCAACCACAACAACAAGAATAAATGGACGGATTATTTTAACTAAAACAACATGTACTTATAGAAGGGGAGAGATTCTCAGAATTGTCAACATTACTGCGGACCCATTACATGCATGAGAAACTTGCCGTCTGTCATATCCGAATCCACTGTTTTGGCCACTCGGAAAATCTTCCATATTTTGAAAATCAGTCGTCAGGCATCAAGTTATGTGTTAGTGTCTCATCTATATTGTTATTCTCAGACAAAAGCAAACTATCATCTGTCCAAAAGTACTACGTATACACAGTATGAAAGGGACTGGTGGCTTTTAGTTTGTTGAAATTTGGTTTGTTTTGTATGCAAGTTAGAGAATCACTCCACGATAAATGAATTTCACGTATTCGATATTATTGTTATTAATTATAATGATAAATAGTGGATGCTTTAGGAACTATCTAGGAAAATAACAACAAAAAACTGCAATAATGTTGAGTATTGAAAAAATGGAGATAATTGCAGCGATTAATAAAAACCGAGTGCCATTTATGCCAAAACTATGAAAACTAACTGCTTTCTACCCGAATAGAGTTTTTTTTTGTGAAAATAAGTAGAAAACTGTGCAAGTCAAAAGTTTGATAAATCTTTCAACTGACAGAAAAGTTAAAAGAAAATCCCATTACACTACAACTATTTTGATTTCATCTCCATATTATAGTTCAAAGCAAATCATTTCATTCGAGGATTAGGAAAATTGGTTTCCAAAGTCTTAATCTGCTTTTGTTTAATATTTCTCTAGAAGATTATGCGCAAATAGAATCTTTCTGGTACAACGAAACCTTTAAGCTTTATATTTCTTCTTGATTAACTCACCGAAACGAAAGAATAAATTTTAGAATTGCTTTAAACTTTGAAAATCGATATCATCAATTGTAAAATGAGCGAAACTAATAAGCTTTGCTTAACCAATCTAGTTTTACTCGAACGATATTCTAGTAAGATAATTCAAAGAAATATCTTCTTATCTTGCCCATTTACCTATTGTTGGTTTCTGTTATTGCCGAGATAGGACATGTAAAAATTACACTATAAACAGTTGATACCTTTTCAAGGGATATCCACCGGTAGAAAATACTCGTGATTCAGTTTAAACCATTCCACAATAAACAACAAAAGCAGTATTTTCGTTTTTGATAATTGATGAATTTACAAATTCAATCCAATTAATCGAACATTTAGAGATTTTGCTACCGGGCAGTTACTTGTGAATTGTAAATAGCAATGCCCCATTCGGATATTTAGAGAAATAGACCGAGAGGAATACATGAAAAGTGTATCAAGATATATTGATTAATCAACAATAATAGCAACACAAGGATGATAATAGGTTGGACAGTAACAAGAAATGCAATATTTTACTGATTATAGACTCTTAAGTTAATTCAACGTTAACGCCTCCAGTGATACAATCAATTGGGCAACGGACAGAGTGAACAAATCCTGGACATTATGATGTTAACTCAAGCGATTTCTTTGTTGTGTGGTCAGTTTCAGGTCTGGACATTTGACTTTACAGCAGCCTAAACAATGGAAGACTTTAGTTTGACATTCTCAATTTACTAAAATCGTTAATATTGAAATGGTGGAGGCGCCGGTTGAGAATTTTCTTATTTGTTGAAGAAAGTCCGACTGTTAAAAACTATTCGTCACATATTTCAGTTTTCTTCTGTGAAAGTGTATCTTGCGTTTAGCGACATTAATGCTGATTTAGAGAAGCCTCAACTTTAACTGGATAAAGAACAATCCAGATACCAGATATCCAGATATTTCGGATACTATCGAAATTGCTCATCTGGCTTTCCCTTATTGTTTTAAGAATGTAAACAATGAATTTGATTGATCGAAAGTCTAGTTCTACGTTGTTTTCAACACTATTCAATCCTTCCTTCTGTGTATACTGGAAATATTGACATACACTACAAGATGAAAAATGGTATAAATCTAATTAAATGGTGAATTTTAAAAGCATGATGTTGAAATTGATTAACATCCTGTGGCTAATTAAAAATTTCCTGCAACAATAACAATGTTAATCCGCTGAAATGTTAATACATAAAACTACATTTGTGTAATATTTTAATCTTCTATATACAGCTAGAATTTTCGTTATGTGCATGTTAAAATTGAAACATTATTCTGTAGGATATGATGAAAGCAGATGTAAGCCGTACTCAACTACAAAATCTTGAATATGTATGAGAAATTAACAGCTTAAAAGCTTTCCTCTTTCACCAACATATAAACTGTTTTTTAATTTTCACTGTAAACTTTACACATCCCTTCAAAATACATTTATTTTTTTTGTACTGCTACAGGATCGCGAACAAATCATCGAATTGTGTTCAAATCTTCGATTGTAGTGATATTCCGAATTGTAATATCCCACAAAGCTGATCCATAGAGAATCAAATATCTACAAACCCAGACTATACTATAGATATAGATTTTTATATAGAGCGAATAAAAAAGAATATATAAAGGAATTCGGTGGTTTTATCGCTTGACTCCAGAGCTGAATAAATCTCGAGAGATGAATATACTCAATGTGTAACCGACAATATAGAAAAAAATGGTTTCTATAGTAGAATTCAAACATGTTTTCGAATCAAATAATAAATAAGAATTATCTCGGCTTTACTTTAGTTATTACTGGTCAGTTATGAATATCTTAGAACAAAAGTGCTAAGCAGTGAATGAATTCTGTCTTTCTGTGAAAATATGCAGGATTTTTCTCTTAAAGGAATTTTATTCCAACTGAAAACAGCTCTAGACGTATATACAGATCAAGTAACGAGCATAGCAGGCTGATGACGAGCTTTATACGAGCTTTGAGGAGATTTCTGTTACAATACATAGATGACGTTGATTTTCAGGAATAAAGCAATCATTTCTCTTGTGATTAATTTTTGAAGAGTGCTTGGTTATGAAATTTAGATCAAACAATTAGAAGAACTGACGATGAGATTTTTTGCGTTGCTTTACCTGGTATTTTGATGAGGATAAGCTCTTTAAACTAAAATAAGTCCACATTATTGAGCGATCTTGGGAATTGTTCATTAATTATTGGAATTTTGCCACGATCTTTCCTTTTTGTTGTTATCGTCAGTGAATCAAAGAAAAACTTCAATTTTAAAGACTTATCGATGTTTCTTTAGAGAGTTGTAAATGTTGGCAATGTTACCATGCCACTGTTATTCTATTAATGGTGTGTTTATTTTTTCTTTAAACAATTCTAAATTGACGCATTTCACAATTTAGAACTTTAAGTTTACAAAATAAAAAGCGAAGGCATACCAGGACCGTATCTAGATTGAATAAAGATTAAACACTTGTCTTAATCTCACCTGAGTACTGACTACTTGTGAAAATGCCGATTTCAAGTGAGAGATGAGTAAGTAATTAAGTTTCAGGTTACAATTGAGTTGAACTTTTATTGTTGATTTTGATAATAAGAAACCTCGATTATCTGTGTTTTGTTTTTACTAATAATATCCGAAAACATGTGCTCACGTATGATAGAATCAATTATAACTTTAGTGAAGATGGACACATATTGTTATAATTTCGTAAAAGTTCCAACAACTACCACCGACCACAACTCTTTATTATCGTCAGAATAACAAACTTTTCTTCTTCGTTATCGATTATTCTTTTGATATTTTTCCAACTGAATTTGGTGACAAATTAATTTTGTTTGATAAATGCGAAAGGGACCTGCATCATAATCCTCATCATTATCATCATCATCATTATCGTTACTGGCAAGCTGCTGATCTCTTATCAAATCGATGACGTTCATTATCTCTCTAAACTGGAGATTAATGATTAGAGCAAAAAAACTCATCAACAAACGAATTTACAGTGAAAGAAATCAAATTAATTATGAATCAACGCTTTTTTTTCGAGTATCCATTCGACAAAAATAAACAAAGTTTTGTTCATTCATGAATAAATTATTTGTGCCTCATGTTTATCAACTTTGTGTATGTTATTTCAATAAACCGAATATTGTGGGTTTATCTCTTGTTATTTTTAGATTGATTTAATTCCATTTTTGTTGGGTTTTCGTTATTTGATCAGTTTTATTATTATTATTATTAGAGAAATTTCTCTGTTTCATACAGGGATACTTTATTGAATCCTATCAGATTTTAACAAAGCTGATGTTTTATTCAATCGAATAAAACTAGTTTTGTGGTAGCAAACTATATTAAAGTTCTTGGATTCGTTAGAGTTTAACTGTGTTTACTCCAAAAATTGATAATTCAAGATACAAAAATACTGATTATTTTTACCAGCGAATTTTTTAAGTAAACATTGAAGTCTGCAATCAGTGTTGTTGCTGTTGTTGTAGGTTTTATTGTTTCTGCATCGGAATGGTCAGAAATAACTATTGTTCTCTCGTCCAGTTATACGAACCGAGTTCTAAAACTTTAAGTTCTTGGTTGTTGTTGTTTGAACACAATCTAGGAATAATTAAACGATTCTACAACTGACCTAAGCAACAATAAACGGATATCCCAATACTATAGTGGAAAATTATAATATTGCATGTTCATCGGAACTTGATATTTAAATTGTCTAAATTACAATTAAGTTTAGCAGGTAATTCAGGAAACGACCTCGTTCAATACAATACCTATGCTTTATTGTTAATTTCATTTATTCTCCAGTTTCTCTAAAGTGTTTTTAAATTGAACATCACTCCGTCAACGAATTTTTTCTCTCAACATTTAATTCCCAAATTCTATCATCTTTACAAGTTGCCTTTTCGCCGCCACTCTTTAATCAAATCCAATTTTCGTTGAAACATTGTCGACCGTCCCTACTGCGCTCTATTCTATTAGTCTAGACTTTCAAGCCTCATAAATTCCTCTCGCAAATAATACATCCATTTAAAAGGAGATTTCCATCTTATCCTTGTACACTTAAAGATTTGTTGATATGAGACTATCCTTTATATCTGTTTTGTGATTAGAATCAATTATGAAAAATGATTTGTTGTCATTGCCGTCGTTGGTACTAAAAAGGATGCAAGTAGTAAGAATTTTTAGTAGAATTTTTAGACCGTTGCTCACTTTTACAATCTCATACGGTTTCTTTGTAATCAATTGATTATAAAGTTAATTATAATGTTGAACTTAAAAGGTTTCGCTATTATAAGAGATGATAGACGTCGGGAGATTTCACTTTAAAAATCTTCAACATTTTAGATTTTCTATGGAACATAATAAGAATGAAATTACAGAATTTATCATCGTTCAAATGAAGATATTTATCCTTCCCCAAGACTATAAAACCTCTCATTTTATTTCCATCTCCCAATAAAATTTACGATCAATCAAACTCATCGTACAAGCAGGAAGAAATAACAAAGATGAACTCATCGTGAGTGTACAATTGGTAGTTTGTATGTGCTACATAGAGATGTGATATTCACTTAAAATAGAATTGGAATTTGCCATGGTATTCAAGTAAGCTAACATTCGATTCAATTTTAAAGATAAATACGTAAAATCTGGAGTAGATCTACCCTTAAAAGTTGCAGAGCAATTCGAAAATGCGTTACAAGCGCTGCCATTGTTTGCAATCTAGCAGAATCTCTCGTTATCTACATGAGATTAGAAGATTATTAGGACCAAATATAATATTTACGTTATAAAGGATATACATATATGTATTGTTGAATGCTTACGACCTTTATCCACCAGCATCCGAAAGGATTCTTGTAGTTACAATAAAAACATTTTCTACTGAAATACCACTTTGATGGACAAATTTTCTTTTTTGTGAGAATTTTTTGAACTTCTCCCTATAACTTTTTTGTTGTTCAAAATAACATTCACTTTCCCTTTTTAATATCACCACAGATCGATCATAGCAACGTCTATTCCATATATTCATGAAAATCAAAGATCGACTGAGAAAACATGCGGAAACCGACAAAAGAATTGCCACGTTTTTCTGTTTTAAATTCCATCAAATATCGTACTATAAAAAAAAGTGTCAAAATGGAATAGTTATTCGGTTGTTTGTTATAGATAGAAGAAAAAATATAGAGGAGAGTAGACTTTCAATAGGGTCAATGTTCAAGTTTATGGAATCGACTGAAAACTTTCAAGACTTCATGCTGCTGCATGTTTTACTTTAATCTTGAAACAACTGAAAAGACGATTAATTGTCATTAGCTTAACAAGAACAACAAAGTGATTGATTGGTTTTGAACGTGATTGAATGTTGAGAAAGAAACATATTTTTGTGCATTTAATCTCAGAATGAATAACTTTGAAATAGATAAGATTTAATTAGAACGAAAAAAAAACAACCTTAAACTTACTCTTATTTGGAAAGTTTCATGTAAAAACTGGTAACAAATTTGCTCGAAGCAGATCTTGATGGAAATTTATGAGAAAAAAGAAAAGATGTAGGATATTCAGAAAAAATTGTCTCATTAGGAAATCTCGTTTGAATTTAAAAATGTTTATAACAGTGACTTCTACCATTTCCCTCACCTTTCTTTGTCTTTCGTCAATTTTTCTAATTAATACATTTTCAGTTCTGAATGTTGTTTTGTCTGGTTTGAACGAATGGAAATGCAACAAGCCTTGTAGGAGGATTTTTACTGTGCGTTTTGGAGAATGTCGCATAAAATTGGAAATGATAATCTTCAGAATGCGTTCGTAACGGAAATGGATCATTTCTTATAATGGATAGTCAATTGCGGAGTGGAACGATAGCCACGTACAGTTTGGATAAATATTTAATTCATAAAATGGTGGATGCGCCGGGCGAGAAGTAGTACTTGACTGACTGGAACTTGATTGTTCATTTACAGTCAGTTACAACTTAGAACTAAAGGTAAGTAGATATAATTGCTCTACCCTAAAGTCAAGCTTAATTAAAGCTCAGTTAAGCTTTCAAATGAATTTATTCTCATCAACGTTTTATAAACAGAATATATTTCTATGGAGAGAACCTTAATTTTGGGCTAAAGTCTGAAGGTGAAGCTGGTTAGGTCTTGGTGCAGGTACACTATTTTAAATAATTATTGAATTATTCGTGCAGCTTAATTTAATTCAACTTTAAGTGTGAATAATTCCTATAAAATTGGTTGCATTATTTATCAATTTTAGGTTTAATGCTTTTACTGCGATTTTCTATAAAAGAGAAGATTTGTTTTACTTTTATGTTTGGTATTCACAATGCCCCTAACATTGTATCGTAGACTTCTTTTTCTGATATTGACTGCTATTTATGGATGTGAAAGAACAGGAGAATAGAAAACAGACGAATGCGAAGAATATTGTGTTGAACGTGCCTTAGAAATAAATCTATACATTCTCATGCTCTGTGTGGTAAGCTTTTTGCTGTCCGTCTTCATTAATTTTTTTCTCCTCTTCTTTGTGTATATATGTGTGTGTGTGTGTGTATTAGAGATATTGATGATGAGACTGAACATAAAGCAACGTCTTGCCGCATACAAATTTGAAATTTACGTTTTGAGAAGCTGGTTATTATTAAATTCTTGCTAAATGTGGCTTTCTATTCAAAAATAAATTTGAAGCTATCAAAAGCAACAAGAGATTGTGTGTATATATGTTACTGAATATTTTCTATTCAATGAAACAATTGCAGTGGCATACAGCATCCCTCTGGAATTTTGTTTGAGGTAGAGTTTTGATTTATTGTCCACCATACGTGTCGCTTGCTTTATTATTTATAGTCTAATAATGCAAAAAATAATTCATTTATGTTATTGAATTCTTTTGCATTTAAAAAAAGAGCGAGAAAAAGCAAATAATTCCCTAAATTTTTCTTTTTGTTTAATTGAAAATGCTTGAGATGGAGGCTATCCAAATAAAATATTGTGAAACCCATATGTATAGGTTCGTAATAGCAATATACTGAAGCCGATATGCGAACGAGTTTCCTCTGAAACAGCTTTTGAAACTTCCACTCTAAACTTTGTATGCAAAGAAGAGTGAACCTGTCAGATCAACGCCAACAGAGCTGGAGGAGAAGAGTAAAGGTAGTGGCGGTGACGGGGGCGACGACGACCTGGCAGGGCCGACGACAACTCTCCTAAAGTTGCATCTGTATTTATACTGAATGGACTATTACAAACAGTAAAACTCAACAATTCGCTAAACCCTTAACTAGAGGTCTATTATTCTATTATTATAGAGAGAGCAATTTGTGCAGAGCTAAAAATACGTATTCGAGAGCAATAGCCGCATATTATTATTTCAGTGAAAACAATTTTTGTTCCTTTGTCGGATTTCAGAGGTTTCGACCTTTCAAATTCAAATTTAATTTAAAGGGTAATCAAATAAGAAGACTTGTAAGTTAAACTCTAAAGACATTCAAGGAACACTCTTCCATTTATTAAGTTTCCAGGATTCACTTCTAAAATACAGTTGGATTACTAAATTCATATTAATCGAAATAGGAAAATGTATGGTAAGGATTTAATTGTCCTGTCTTTATCTGTCTTTATTAACTGTTATATAAAGGTATGTGGCAATTAATTCAAATTCTCTTAATATTACTGTCTTTCACTCTTGTTGTTTGTCTCTTTAGTGCATATGTAATTTGCATACATTGGGAATGGTCTGGTAGAAATTATTCATAACTATATTGGAGACTGTAATGGGAAATGTAACTTGACTACAATTCAATATATACAGAACATCATAAAGTGTATTAATACTAGCTTAATGTAACAACAATCCATCAATTTATTACATATTCTACATGCATTTACACCTACTAGAACTTTTACAATTTCTCACGGATGAGATACACCAACTGGAATAGTTTCAATAGAAAGAACCTTCCTACGCTCTTTGATATATTCTAAGTAAGTCTGTGTATGTCTAAAAGCATGACAGTTTCCTTTACGTATGACAATGCTGCTCAAAGAAAGATAGTCAATCTCATCCATACTGAGATAGAAATCCTCAACATAAATACCGTATACTAGAAGAATGTAATTGTGACAAAGCATAGGTTCATATATGGAACAGTAACGAAAAAGTGGCATTTGTTATCTTTCTCCTCTTTAATCTTCTATAATTGAATTGAATATCTGATTTAAGAGTTCAACACCTATTTCCAACCAAGCGTACCTCTAATTAAATGCCACCATTTTACATAACTGTTCCAAAAGGCATAAGATGTATCCGATATTGAGAGACCTTTACACACTGAATGGAATTATAAATTAGTTTCCAGTTTACAGAACATTTTGTCGAATAAATCCGGGTATGTACACAACTTGCATTAATAATTGCTTATTAGATTTAAAGATCTTAACATAAAAACAGATTTAAAACGGAACAAGTGAGAAAATACTTCTATATTCTTAGTTGTAAATAGATAAAAACCAACCCCTAGTAATCTGTATTGTAAATAATCTCTCTTACTGTATTATTCAAATTTGTTCTATCGAATTACATAATTTGCGGAAGTTCTCTGATATTTCAAGAAAATACACGGTAAAACTATAGACGATGATCATAATGTTAATGGTGATAGTGGCAGAAATATAAAGCCTTATATTTTGGATGGTCTGTTAAACTTTACTGAACCAAGAAGTCATAATGTTTGCATAAAGTTAGTTAGATTGTATTTTAATTGGTGGAAGTTTTAATAAAGTTTAACAAACGAACGATATTTCCTTACTAAATGTAAAGTTTATTATTTGAGAGCTTACCAAATAATCCTGAGCGGAAATTGAGTGTGGACAAATATGGCAGCATACGGATCTTCTAAGCTTCGATTACCTAGAAGAAAAACAACAAGTAATAAATTTCTTCTTTATTTAGGTATTTTTTTTCTCTGAAAAGATTTGAAATATGATAATCAGGACCGATATCGGCTTGTTAAATGGAGCGTACAGATCGATTTTTAGTGACAAAGTGTGTTTTTGGGTGTTATGACCGTCAATTTGATACCACATTCTCGACATCGTCATAAAATTCCAACAATAGATTCGAATTAAATATTATTGAAAATTCAATCATGTACAAAGTGCTTTACAATGAAAAACAGATTATTATTTCGTTGAGCAATAAAAACGGATAGATAGTCGACATGCATGCAAATCAAATCATTTTGCGTTTTATTTTCAAAAAAATAACAATCAAATTATTCAGTTTTACAATTTTTCAATTCCGACACACTCGAATTATAACAATGTCTATACAAAAGAAATTAATTTCTTTATAACGGTTTTGTGGTGCTGTAGAGAAAATCCTATTGAGATAATGAAGTTTCCGTTTTACGGTTATTTTAACAAGACCATTGATCATTTTAATGATAAGTAATGGTTTGTGTATTAAAAAAGGAAACTGGGGTAATATTGTGTCATTTATTCTATAAATCATCATCATTCGTATCATTTTGCCCAGTTTAATATTGCAGTACGTCAACTTTTATGATAACTGATTTTTTTTATGGTTCGGCTATAAAGACAGTAGGTATTTTTTGCTGTTTGGAGAATTTAATAAAATATTACCACTAAACATGAAAAATTCCAAAGGTAATTAGGCATTGGCGTCGTGACAAGTCACTCTCATAATTAATAAATGTGTAGCTTTGCCACATCTTTATAGAAAAGAAGTTTCGAAGTTGAGTTCATCTTTCTGAGTACTTGAAATCCTCTAAAGTTGCTCCAGTATAAATTTATAGATATTGAGTTTCATTTATAAACAAATGAATATAGTTTTCATCCATTTCACTGAGAACGTGGCTATACTCGTCAGATTTCTCAATGAAACACAGCCATGAATAATTTCTAGCATTATAAGAATAGGAGCTTCATAATTTTTTTTATGAGAAACGTAGTCAGTTCTCCAGATTCCGGATTTTTAAAGACAGAAGGTGTATCTATTGCTTCTCTGGAATTAATTTAGGGTAAGTTTTAACGCTTTCCGTATGTATGAAATCGGTCATACTTGATAGAGCTCTCCTGGGATATCCTAGCCTCAAGTTGATATGTTTTCAAAAATGTAATATTATTTGTTGCTATTTGATTGTGGTCGAACTGATATAAGAATTGGTGATTGCTTGAAAAAAGTGTAATTATTCATATTTGATGAATGCTAGGATTATATAGAAACAAAACGTTCGACTCAACCACTGAGATCTGAATACAGAACCTCTACTTGCTGGAAACAAGCCTTTTAAATACCATAACTATCGTATCGGTTATTAAAATTATCAAACTTTTCAAAAAAGATTTTGTAGATTTTATTTCAATCGATCCAACCTCAGAGTTATCAATCAATCACAATCCATCTTGAAGTTTTAAAACTGGAGAAGAACTGTTCAAAATTGAAGTTAAATAATGAAAGCCCATTGGAATTGTATGTAACGTAAAATCTCCAAGGATTCAATAGCAAAATGGGCAGAAACTCTGATAATTTCAATCGATTGAAATTTCAATACACACAGATAAAAACTGCACATTTGCATTTAAAAGTATTGCCAACGTTTCCCACCATTCAGAAAGCTAAAAATGAACTAAAAATAGTGATTGTAGTTTAGCATTTTCGTAAAACAATAAAATGCCCCGATTTGGACTTTATAAAATTTTCATATGAACGTGTGATTTAAAATGAACACGTTGACTTTTAAAAACCACTGAAAAGAAAAAGTGACATCAAGAAACAAGTTGTGCACGAACGAACAGATAATTCAATGGAGAAGAATGATTGTCTATCTAGTTTTCTTTAACCACAGCATCAACAATAACAATGACATCGACAAATCAGAAAACAAAAGACAACAATATAAAACGAATAGACAGAATTACCCAAAATGTGTTAATAAAGATACGAACGTTGAATCCATCACTAGATTTCAATGATCTTTGTATTCGATATTTTTTTTGTGGGTGAAGCAAAAACAGATAACTTTCTGAAATGACAGACTGTAATTAGTAGATTTCGTTATTTTTTTCCTCCTATTTTGGTTTTTTTCTCAAAAGGCGAGAATGTCCGGAGCAGAATCGATATCAAGCTGAAACTGGACAAGATTCTCTCCAATTACTGTAGTGCTCTTGGCACTTGGCCCCGAATTACCTTCTTTGTTCTCGCCGTCGTCTAAATAGTTGCCCTGTAAGGTAGTTGGGAAACGAACACTCGACCTTTATTTGTGTATAATTCTTGTAGGTTAGAATAACATTAGATTCACATTTGAGTTCCTATTCAGAGTGATTACGCGCGGCCAAGAATATGAGAATATGAAGAATGTTATGATGAAGTACAATAAAACAAGAGGTTGTGTTTATGCCCTGAATTACCATCTTCTTTCTACCCCAAGTGTAAGCAGTATTGAAAAGTAACACAAGGTAGACAGTCTATTGATAATTTTCAAATTTTCTCACGTTGGAGCCGCAAGTGAATGCCCTTCGTGAGTTTTTGTCACCCAAGTCGCGTTTGGTGGGATAGGACAAAAAACACGAGTCGGATAACGAACGATTCCAATTATCACCAAAAACCTTAATCCTTTACTTGTCTTAGCTTTTACATGTTTCGAGATCAGCAGTTGTTAAACTATTCATTCTATTCATTGTTGTTTGAATAGTTTGAATGTTTTAAGTGGAGTTCTTTTTTTATTTGTTGTCAACAGATTGGAATCGTTTGAGTCATTTTACCAATCCCCTTTCAGGTTTGAATTGATGAATTCAATTCTCGTTTTTCAAATTCTATTAGAATTTTACGACAACAATGTTAGCTGTCTTAGCTTTAGTTGAATTTTTCATTTAAATTCCTTTAATTGAATCAACGTTTATTTAATTTCTTTGGGAATACCGACTTTATTTTGTCCATTCTATATGTAAAACAGAAAGAATATTATGGAAATAAGCGTCCGTAATTTTGTTATATTGTGTAGTTCGTTCTTCCTCTTGGTGTTGTTCATTCAATAATAAAACTTCCGCCTACCAGCAATTACAAAACACTTAAATAACTACCACCATAACTTTATTCGAACAGAAAAATGAGTTTAACTCCTTTTATTTCTTACACTCCTTAAAACAAAAGCATAACGAAATATGATACATTCACTGATACCCCACTCCCGGCGCATCCACCAAATTCAAAAATTCAAATTTTCCGCGCAAAGTGGATTAGGATCATCACTTGCTCTGGATCAACACGGAAACAATAGTTCCAACCAACTTCTGGTTGTTGAGAAGAAATTCATTGTCAAAAAAGTAACACAATCGTTCCTACAACCAGATTTTTAGTGAATATTTCAAATAGAGCAGAGGGTGGTGATACTAGAAGCACAGAACTCTGTTTATTGCCACCACAGGCTACAAATACATCGTCAGTGTCTGCCAGTTATCACGATTGGATAATATTTTGGTTGTTGAATATTACTGAAAATATTTTTGTTTAAACAAAAAAACTTGTTTAATTAACCCCGTGTCAAAGAGTGCAACAAAGGCAAGTTGTTAATTAATTTGTTCTTCTGTTGATTTATAAAGGCACAATTTTGTGTACAAGTTATTCGAATACTGCTAAGTAAGTTTCCAAACAATGCAATCGAACAATAAAGACAGTCTAGTTCATGGGGCATTCTCATGGAAAATTAGACTTCCTTTGTATTATTCACTTGAAATAAACGTCATCGGGATGCTTACTTTTAATTTTGTTTTTGTACATTTTATTACACGTTTTGCCAACGGTTATCACCTTATAATTGAAATAATTCCGACAATCAGTATATGCTTTAGCAATTTTCTATTAAAAAAAAAGAGAACAAACTATGATTTATGATAATTACGATTTTCTAACGCGAGTATTTTCATTCAAGTACAACTATAATGTACACTTTCTAGTTTCTGTGTAACACGAATATCTATAAAGCACCTAAAGCTTCGTTTTATTTTTCCTCCTGTTCATAACAGAATTTATAAGAGCTTACAATTTTCAGGCATTAGAAGCTTTTTGTTTGTTCGGGAGATATCCAATAGTCTGCTGATCTTTGTTGACTGAAGATTGAATGTACTCACGTTTATTAATTAAATATCGTTTCAGCGGAATTGTTATTTATACAGCAATAAATCTGCATAAATGCGAATAAATGAATATTTTATGTATTTATGTGATAAATCTCTTGTAGAAACCATACCCAACCCTAATGTGTTCTCTATTTCTATCTTATTCTGCATGTATGGTTAGTTTTCTTGTTGGGAGATTATCCAGTTCAGTCTTGAGAAGTAACGTTAAACATTCCACAATTCTAAGAATAAATATAAAAAAATTGCAATTTTTATATTTTATTCTTATTGACCAGGAAGTTTTAACTAGTTTTGAAGTTCTATATGTCTTTGTGTTGATTCTTCCAGTTAACTATGGCAACTTCCAATTGTGCTAAATTTTACGGAAAGTTCACAATAATCAAATTCAACATTTGATGGTTTCAGTTTAATTTCGAAAAGAAACAAACAATATCAGTTGGTCCAGGATAATTTGGATTATTTTCCTGAAGTAAGCCGAAACTACCACATAAGAACCATTTAGAATTGTCATCCACAGCGAAACAGGATATAATCAAGATTTATACCGATATCCTTAAGAAAATCCTGACAAATAATCGATTAAAATAGATTTCTTGTATCTAATAAGATTCTCTAGAGATCAAATTGTGACAGTCTCATATCACCTTACCATATTCATCTTTAGATCTTAATTAGTCTAGGAAGCAATTAGAGGCATGCAAAGTTTCTCTATTTCTAATAGAGATGCCGTTTAATTAAAGTGTCTGTTTATGTGCGTATCTTCAGTTCGATCATAGTTTAGATACAAACAGCAAGATCAAACACTAATAGAGGACAGAATTAACATCTTCTGGTATCCAATTGTAACAATTTTATTGCAATTGTTGACATTCAGTTTCATCTAAATTATTCTTTGTTAATTGTGATTTTGTCCTATTTACAACGTTGTAATAAAATCCTCCCATTTTGTATAATTCAATAGGGATGAATGAAACAATGAATTAGGAACGGGTGCAACACGGAGACAATCCAAAAAATACCGTTACATCAACACTTGTAACTCATTTTGAACTTGACAGTAAATAACCAATAACTAGATTTGTTAACTCCTTTTAACTTATTGAGGAGCCATCTTTGTTATATCGATGATCATTCTCTATAACTTTAGAATGGATATGGTGGATTTTCAATTTTGTGAACGTAGGCAATATTTTCAGGCTGAAATTAGCGGTTTTAATCGTTGTAGTTGTTGACAGACAAACTTGAAACTTGCAGTGCTACCGTTCAACATCGTTTAATTTCCAACTATGAACCACCACAACTACGATCACCCACATCAACTGAACAGCACTTCATTTCAAAACCCATTTATCGAAATCACCAAAAACGTATCCTAATCTCTGATACTATAAATTCAAATTTGATATTGCCAGCAATCAGTTTCTAAATTTATTAGAGTATCACTTGTTGACACTGTAATGTACCGAAAAGTAATCAGAAAATACAATAAAATGCAAATAATGTCAAAGCTGTATTAAAATAATCATCACGTGCTCATAAACACGTTCAAAACATGAAACTGTTTCCCATCTGACAAATTACTGTAAGATACAACTAAAGACAATTTGACATTTACCATCCTCAATATAAGTTACTGTGGAAAGTTAGACGGTAGAATTAGATGAAAATAATCACCTTTGATTACGATATCAACATTTACAGTTTAATGGTAAATTCATTGATTATTTGAGAATCTTCTCATAAATGTGAATGAATCAAGCGTAATTAAATGCAAATTTGGTGCATACAGTTAATAGAATTTTACATTTATACGTGAAGATAGACAATGAATAGATCTGTGCATGTGTTCATCTCAAAGCAACCGTTTCGTGTATCTAACGACATCCACAGACTGATAAATTCAAAACAGTGGAATACCCACAGTGTTTTGCCATTGTACTCGGCTATATTTTAACGCGGATTTATTCGCTACAGAGAGACACATACAAACATCTAAGCATTCCAACGTTCAACTGGCGACGCTTTTCATCTCGTTAGTCTTAAATCACGTTAAAATTTCCTTTTAGTTTAATTTAGAACTTGAACAATTTCCACAAAAGAAATCTTAGCTTTATACTTAAATTTATTAGAAAACACATAAACTTTAATAACGAGAAAGAGGATTATGATAACGGATGTTAAAACAATAGAGGAACATGTTTACAGACTTGCTACTGTGAACGGCCTCGATGTCGTTATCAACAAGGTTAAAAAATAGGTAGATGGATTATCACAGAAATATTGGGGCCAACATTTGAAAGTACATCCAATATTATACTTAGATGCTCCAGATTTCAATTTTCCTTTCGCACAAAAAGCTCCAGGTCTGTATACTTTGTCATAGGGTAGCACTAGTTGTCGCTATAATTTAGTATTTGAGTCATCAAAAAATATTATGCCGTTTTGGAGATAATTGAAAAAAATCTGATTTAGCATGGTGAACTTCAACACGCATTTTCTACGTTAAAATGAAGAACAGGCGCGATGAGCAAACTAGGTGGTCCTTACGATAAATTCGTCTACCTATATACCAAAAATCATCAAAATCTGTAGTTTCCATCTCGTAAGGCATGGCCCCTTAAACTGTTCTCTTGTAAAAGTAACTTTTGTCACAATATCGTATTAATATAGTATTTCAAATACGAATCAAATTCACGAGTTTCACACATCGTTGCTATGTTTGAGTATAATCTGGTGCATTAAAACAGGACGTGAATAGTCGAACAAATAAAGCTACTTTTAGTAATCCTATTCACTTCACAATATCCCTTCAGCTGTACTTATAAACGTATAGATAATAATATTATTTGCACATATATTATGTGGCGGATTTGAACGAAAATCTGTGATAATTTGAAACAACTCTTATCTAGATTGTCTGGGACATTATCAAATAGTTATTGGATGTTTAATCAGAAACTGAACATTATTCATTCAAATAGGCGACCTGTAACATCCAAAGAAAAAGTACTTTTTGTTTATAGTGGAACAAGCTGTATAGGCACATTCAACCGGAGAAGGAGACGCTTCATCATAGCCGTGCACCGAGAAAACAAGACGACTAAAGCTTCCCAGATGTATTGGCCGTATAAAATGTCAAATTTTATATTTTCTGCATGATTTTTGTAAATATACGTCTCCGGTTCAAGGAACTTTCTTCGAACGTTGAAAACATCGCTTTAGAGAATATTGGAAAGTTGGTGATTATACTGAACTTGATGTAGGTGTTTTAAACACCTGGAAGCGACTGCTGTGTTACAAAGTCATCTTCAAAAACTATCAATAAAGTTTAAATTAAATAGCAAGTCTAGGTGTTACTCAATTAGATGAAGCTTTCAATATATCTCCAATACTTTAGTGGATATGTTTGTTAAGACTCTCCAGAAGAACAATTAGTCAAATAAATGACACAATCCTTGATACGGCACTGCAATTAGATATGGATAGATGAAAGTAGAAAAGAGATGAAAAATATAATAATTTTAATGTTTCAATTACATTCAAATCAACAAGAAGCAGACTTAAAACCGGAATTTAAAATGAAATTCTAATTATTCACAAATTCGTTCCTACGCAGAAGAGTATCATAATTATTTGAAATTCTAATTACCATGGTGTCCGTAAACGCACACAGTACAGGATAATGTTGGAATTTCTACTTAAATAATCCCAAAAGTAGCTGACAAATCAGTTTTTAGAATAATTCTGTCATTGCAAAGATAAGCTAAATGTTATCAAATAAATTGTCTGAAAAGGTATTTTCAAATATTATCCATTCTCTGGTTCCTATCTACACACACACACACACACATTTCTCTATCCTAACTCTAACTATATTCACGTATATAATTTTGACGTTTTGTAAGTTTAGAAACCACGGTGCAGATTAGGAAGGTCGGTATTCCGGACGGACCAACCGTCATTTACTATCGCGGTCCATATAAATCCACTAAGGGATGATGAGAAGGGATGTTACGGCTAGGATGGATAGTTATAGTGGTTCTAGTGGTGGTAAATTTCTCTAGCAAACTTATCAGTAGAACAAGATGAAGAAGACGTACAACATTTTCACGTTACAATACTTTTATTTTATTTTCTACTGGAGATCACCACCATTTACGAAACTATTTCAGGGTGATTGTTGTTTCTAAACCAAATACAACATTATCTGAAAGTTTACAAAATGATCTTGAATAAATACATTAAACATTTCGTGTTAATGGCAGTAAGTGAACAAGTTTGTTCTATAGAATCTGATAATAGGGGTTTGACTTTAATAATAACTAGTTAAAGGTAAAAGGGGAAAAGTGTCAGGTAGCTTCAACGAAATTTCCCCATTTTGCTATGTTTATCGATTATTCTACAATTATATCACATTATCTCCTGTTACAAAGTAAAGGGAAAGTTGTTGTCTCCTGATGATTGCTTCATCGTCTGTCATAGAGTTGCCACAATTGCTTACGTTTATTTCTCTTGCATCCACCAATTTGCAACTACGGCACACAATTTTCTGTTTGTTGTTTAATCGGAATGAATAATCTACTATGAAATTGTTTTTGTTCTTTTGAAGTCTTCAGATATTCTGATCATAAACGTGAAAAATACAAGTCATCAAGCAACTACTTTCCCACGAGATGATGTCTGTTTTGAGGATGTCAGTTTTCTAGACAAAACTACTGATAAAAACGTTAAAAATAGGTTGATGTTGACTAAATGCACTTCCTACATGTTCTAGTTGTATTTTTATAACGAAATAAAGGCTTCCTATCTTTCTACTTAACATTGTTTGCTTTATTATACCCTTTAGAGTTGAAATCTGATTTTCCATTCTACTTCATCCATATTATATCCTCGGGTCGCTAGTTATGATACGTTGTTTTGATATCAATCGTACATCTTTAGATAAATATTGTTTTAATATCCATTAGTTTTCTACTCTCCGCTATCTATCTATCTATCTATCCATTTATCTTTGAAAATTTATTGAGAAAACAAAAATTAAAATCTTGTGATTTATACAGTCCCGCATCCAATCAATTTTGTTATTTTTGTCTTTATCGAAACTTTTGAGAAACAGTTGCATTATATTTGGTGAATATCTGACATATTTCAAGTACAATTGTCTTGAATGCACTCCAGAGAATTTTAACGTATTTTCACAGAAAACTAGAGAAATTCAAGCAACATCATATTCTGCAGAAAGTATACAGATTGAGACAGTTCATCTAGGAACATAGGAGAAACTACAAGAATCGGGACAGTTTTATCGTCTTCGTCTGGGTTGTAAAGAGATAGTTGATAGGTTATTTGTAAATCTATGTTCCTAGATGAAATGCCTCAATCTGTATGTACCTTTACAACTGCTGGATTCAATACTGTTGATAGGGAAGTTCCAAGATTTTTTATTTCAGCTACTTAAATATGCATAGTCCAAACAATGCTTGTTTAGATCATTTTATTCTTTCTCTTTGACGTGTATTTCACTGTTAAGTTAATTTTTCACCCTTATCAGAATTGTTATTACGATTACAAAAAGGTAGAGTAAGAACAGTTAATTATTTAAATAACACCCTTGACAATAGAAGCCTAGATTTAGATTCTATTACGAAAAGCTTAATGTTTGAACCGTGACTCTTAACATCATTGAGTTTCTATAAAAACACACTTCTTATACGCGCTATTTATTGATAATCAATAAATCAAACAGTGCTAACGTTGAAAATGTAGATTTATTACTTTGCAGCTTTCCCATTGTGGGAATTTTCTTATTAATTATAGGATGAGATTTGTGTGTATTCCTGAATGATTTATCTTGTTTTAATGGCAGTTTCATCCAATTCTTCAATATTACGATTAGTTGGTTAACTTTTAAAGTGGTAGAATCCCCAAATAATTTGAAAAGCGGCTTTTTAAAAGTTATACACCAGAAAATTTCCCTTTAATAAACTTTGCAGTAGAACCGTATTGAAATGTAACGCACTGTAGACTGTAAGCTTGAAAGAAACCTGATTTACTTCTAATACAATCATGCTCTCATATAAAGCAGGTCTTTTACTTTAACGAGCCTAAAATTGTTTGTAATTCTTTTTAGTACACTTCTTAAAAAATGATCGCCCTCAACGTGTAAACGAAAATTAAAAGTTAATCTAAATTTTTTGATAGCGGATATTTTACAAGCAAAAAATCAGATTTTCAGCAATTACAAGAAAACTATCGTCATGTGGCGTTGATTTTCAGGCACACACACGAATTGTCCCCAAGTTTCTTTGATCTATACTGAATTCGCTTATAACTTATGGTTTGATAGAGGATAATTACAACTTGTATCTATCTAATGCATAAAGGGAATAATCTAAATTATCTTGGTTATTGTAATGTGCAATAGTTTGCAATTATCCAGTTGGTTGGAGATTTAATGCAACAAATTTCACCTCTTGTAAACCAACACAACCATTATTGTCATCGTACACCCAGAATAGATTATCTATTTGTTGGCTTTTGAACATATATTTATGTCACAGTCATCATTAAATGATAGAATTTCTATTATTTCTAGAATAGTAGAGGAGAAATAAAATCGTTTATAGGTGTACGAATGGTGTGATAAGAAAACGCAATTTTCTAACTAAATGTGAAATCAATAGTTCGTTAAAAGAATCAAAGGTGTTCTTTCCTTTTTTGTTACAGACCAAAAGGTATAACTATTGATGAAGATTTAAAATAAATGAGCTTTCATGAAATAGTTTAAAATGGGTCCGATACAGTGAGCTGAACGTGACCTAAATATCGATAGCTTCATTGTACTGTCGTCAGTTTCGACATAAAATTGTTAAATTAAGTATACTGTTTTTGATGACTTTTTACGGAATTTTTGTTCAAAATTGATCCAATTTTTCTCGTATAATTTTTCCATGCATACTTTATTGGGACGACTCGATCACGCACAACAGACATGCAGTTTTCGCCTTCTTGTTATCATAAATATGCTAAAAACTACAAATCATTCTACACTTTATGAGTCGGAAAAAAGATATTTTCCAATAAACAAGAAGCAACTAATAGGACAAACAGGATATCACTGTTTTCAAAAAACTATCGAGACTAGATTCTATAGATTCATAGAAAATGTGGGGTATTTGCATTGTAACACGTTGTTTAGATTCATGAAAATTAACATCAGAAATTTAGATTCCAACATAATAACAAATAATAAGGGTTTCTACATTAGGGAGGTGAAATTGGTGGATGCGCCGCCATCCGAATACTCCACCCAAACATGATTTCTAATAGTTTAAATTGAAACTTTTCAGTTTGGATCAATTACGTCAGTTATATTGCATGACTGTTGTTATTAAAGTTCTCTTACATTTCAGCTGAATCATTCTTCATATTTGATTAAATCATTTTCAGCTGATTCATTCAGAAATATTGTTCAATTTATCAATAAAACAATTTCATGCAATTTCAAAACTTTTATCCTAGGTTATCATTTATGGAAAACGTTGAAGATATTTATAAGCAGACTTTTTTGCCATCATTGAAAAAAAAAGATTCTGGTACTGCACAAAGGGAGAAAACTAAACTCAGCCTAACAGTGAAAACTGTTCAATTACGGTGAGCTACGTAGCGTTACTAAGAGAATATAATCGTCATAAGTTCCCAACCATAAAATCTTTCATGAGGCTTTCTCCTTATTATTCAAGAATAATAACAATTGTGTGGTGGTCAATTTAGAGCCCGTTGCCAACTTCCCTGATGTCGTGACTTGGGAGGAAAGCAACGCAGATGATAAATGATAAAGCAGTATGGGTGACAATATAAGTCAAGTTATTATCAATTCTAACCCATCTAGTTTTTGTCCACTATACAGCAACTACTATCTTTAACTCTGTCATCAAATATGTACAGATTTTCTGGCAAAATATTAACAATTCTTAAATGTAAATGGTTTAACTGAGTAGAAGAAAGAAAGCAAACAACAGAAAACCCCCAATTCTCAACGGACTGTGCGTTTATTTAATTGCCTTTATTTTGCAATCAAAGCTATTATTAAAGTAGATTATCATAAATATTGATAACAATCAGATTTGTTGATTACTTTGCGGCAATTGTTTGAAATTATTCATAGACGTACTGTACTAGACAGGGACATGCTCAGGGTGTGCCTATGATCAAAAAGGCGGTTCTGATATTCCTGGAAATTGACTTATCTCTTATTCGACAATATATAGAAGAATATCAAGAGCAAAGGAGATAGATAGATTGCGAAAAATAGTAGGCTATAAAGCATTTGCGACAGAAGCTCTTCTTCATCTTGTTTGAATTTATACGCAGTCCAACGTTGAAATTTAATAGATCGTAAATAATTTGCCATTTAAGTACTTTTCCCTTCGCTAAGTCGCTAGGTTACGTATTTTCTCATCATATCTTGAATCATAAAATAAAAACGAAATACATTTAGATCTATATGTTTTACAGACACATATACAATCTAGAGAAGACGATCAAATAAAGCAACAAGAAAAAATACGGGTTTTTGAGTAAATGTTGGAAGGTGGCCCATTTATCCAAAGTAGAAAGGAATATTTCATTTATTACCACAGTAAAAAACTTTTTGCAACATAGTTTATTCGTGTTTGTGTTCCCTGGTTTACTGTTTGTTAGTTGTTTCCTCTACTCTTCTTCTCTTCTCGTACACTTCAGCTTTTAGCTTGAGAAAAATGATTTACAAGCTTTTCACACTTCATAACAATTAATTAGAAATTAATAATGAATTTTATTTTCAACAAGTTGGAATTTAGTTTATTGCAGTTATTTGCATTATGGAATTTATCAATAAATAAACAAATAAACATTTAATAGCCATATAGGTATTGTTTAAATATTGATATCATGATGATTCGCCACTAGATTTAACATACCACATACATTTGAACATGTAAATGTGAATTTTGATCAAACAATAGTGCATTGGAAGCGAAACGGGTTTGTCGATTGAGAGAATTTGGATATTTTTTTTGAAATTTTTGAAAATTCGTTTCAGAGTCCTGAATGTTATCAACGCCGGTCCTTTTCATTCAATTTATAACCTTTTAAAATAAATTTGGAAACGGCTGGCTGTCAATTAGCTTCCATGACAACAATAAGATATGAAATGTACATAGAGGGAAAAGTTAGAACAAAGTAAAGACAGCTCCTTTAATAATTGTTGTTTAATTAACAATATTCCATTATTATGTTCTTGATCTTGATGTAAAATATCATAAATGAGCCTTATGTGTATTGTAAATCATTTATTATTGCCCTTTTATATGAATTACGTTGAACAATTTAAGCCAGCTGTATCATTCAATATTGTAAATATTAACGTAAAAGCTGAAGTTTGTAAAGACTTCCATTTGTTTGTTAAACTCTATAAAAAGACGTCAATTGATTTCGTATTGCAAATCCCATTTGTGTTTCATATTAAGATCATTGGAAATACAAGAACGAAATGGTTTCAATAAATACAAAAAAAAAAGAAAATGCAATAACATTACTATAAACGAATTACGAATAATCATATTTTGTGTATGAATTTAGTCAAATATATTGGAAACAGCAATTTGAATTAAATTTGGGAATTGGGGATTACGTAGGTATCCTGTTAGCTATTATCATCATTATCAGCATGAAGATTAGTAACAATTAAAACCAGTATTGAGACAGTTTAACGTTTTTATATCTATTTATGTAATATGGATAATATCTACCAGTTGTTGGGATTTAGCACGACTAACAAACGAATGGTGTAGATTAAATTTTAAAATATTTAGAATTTCAGTCTGTCGAACGAAAGACGAGTGAAGAGTATTGTTTTGTTCAATTTGCTTGGACTTGTTTGTATTTGTGCCTTAAATCCGTCTATTTTAATTCAAATAGAAGCTGACAAAGTTTGTTGTTCAAGTCATCCGACTTCGGAAGTATCATTCAGAATGTTCCATAGAATATTTGAAATTTTAATGAAAATTTCATCCAGTACAAATTTATGAAACAAGGAATTCATTATTGGACATAGAATTGTACAAGTTGCCAATATTAAAATTGCGAATTAGTTAAATAATCTTTATAGGCATTGCTTCGTTTATTCACACTCATGTCAGTGTGGTTTGTTTTTCTTTCAAATTATCTTAAAAATTATTTGTAAAAAATTTTCCTCAGCAAAGCAACTTTCTCTACAATAAAATTCGGTTATAACGACACTCAAATGATGTTGTGCCGCTAAATGAATGGTTGTAATACCTGTATTGATTCATTGTTTAAACAAGTGAGTGGGCGATATCCTTCTATTCAACAACTTGTGGTTACTTGTATACATACAGTATTGGTTTTTCTAATGCGAACATTACCAAACATACCGATAATGTAGATGTAGTGCGCCCTTTGTCTGATAAATCTGCTCGTAGATATGCTCGTGATGTTTAGAGAAAGCACTAATGTAGGGAGGAATGCTCAGACACATGACCGCTTATTTTACGTTTGTCTTATACGAAATCCCTATGAGTTTGTGGTGCTGGTAGGTTCGCATTAGCAAACCAACACAGTATAGTTTAAGTAGAAAACAAGGAAAGAGTTACTCAAATAATCATATCAAAGACCCTTTGAAGAATTCTTCAATTTCCTAATCAGTAACAAACAACTAAACTATAAGAAATATAACGAATAAAACTAGATGATTGTAAAGGTGGAAACACAATAGACGCTTGGGAGCCTGTCAGTAATGATCTACAGTACTAAAAACTGACTATCGTTCACCACTTAAATACAAACATCAATCCAGTTTCTGAGATATAACTTGTCTAACTTTCATTGTTAGAGAGAAAATCTTAAATTTTTATTTCCGGAGATATTGATGTTTTTTATGTTTATTTCTGTTTGAGACTGAAGAACATGTTAACATTATCAGTGACATCACAACATTCCAAAGCATCTCAATCGTCGGTGATAATTTATAATCCTAGACTGTGAGGTAATTATTTTCACTACTATAAACAACAGAGGAAAAGAAACCAATAATGAGGTCTTCTAGACAACAACAACAACAACCCACTCTCTTAAGCTTTATCTATATTTCGTTACTACCTAGTATCATTTTTAGATTCTGTGACTTGTCGATCGATTTGTTGCGTGATCTTTTATATCACGTCCTATCTGATATCTAAGAACCCTTCAACCATAGTAAATATCCACAACACCAATAAACTATAACACATTCTGCATATTTGATGATGTTTAACATAGAAC
>JAZBGY010000455.1:0-60201 GCA_037414755.1 Lydus trimaculatus | reverse complement strand
CAAACGACAGAGAGTAGATTATGCATAAAAACACCTACCAAGCCTTATAGACGAAAATAAAAAAAAAATAAGCAGGAAAACCGAATTGAACAAAAAATCAGAATAATAGAAGCAACCAGAATTTCCGTTTGTCTCGTCAAAAAGTATCTCAAATTTGTAAAATTTTCATACGAAATAAATTTAAGAAACGTAAAAAATTGAATTGGCAACGACTCACATTGTTTGGTAATTAATTGGGAAACAATGCAATTACAATATTTTACATTTCATTTAATTATTATTATTATTAGTTTGTCATTATAAATATGCATGCAATGTCAACTATTAATTTCCAGACTGAAAGGCCAACCATTTCATTTTATTATTCTCTCAAAAACATGTATTAAATTAAATTTCTAATTAGATTTATTCAACCGCATATCTGTTTTATACTTTAAATTTCCACAAATGTTTGTGTGTTAACTCCCAAAAGTCATAACTTTTAATTTCATCTCTTTGCATCTACTATGAAGGTATTTATCATATTACTCAAGATGACCACGGTGGGTAGAGAACAAATCAACAAATATGCCCCCAATAGTCGACAAAATTTCGAAATATCCCAATAGGCTTACAAAGAAAAGCGCCACACTGATAACAGAACCAACAAGCGTTTTACAATTTAACATAATTTGGAAATTTTGTTTTAAATGTTGTAAATAAATCTACAGTTTTACATTTCAAGACAATGTTAATGATTCTTTATCTTTACGAATTTGTTTTTACAAGGTAGTAATAGTCGTTTTTGGGATTATGCCGCTGGAAAATCTGAAAATAAGTATCTAAGGAAAGCTGTAGAGCTTATTGTAGAATGGCAAGAACTTTATCCATAAATATCGAATACTAAAACCAGACTGCACCATTATAATTCCGTAGAGTCTTTAAATTTCAATAAAGTACGTTTGTTAACCAGCACACCTGCAATAGTTGTTAGTTATTTTATTTTTTATTTTTGACTTTTTCTCTAACAGTTACTTATAGTTGTAGATATCTCTTGAGATAAATAAAGTCTATCGTTCTTATGAGAAACGAAAATTATGACAATTTATATATAAAAGATATTTAAAACAAACAGGAAATGTATGAAATCTTGTCACAGGCAGCAACTTTCAGAGCATACAGATGAGATTCTTAAAGCTTTTAGCGTACTATCACCTTAATGGAGCCTACAAAAGCATCATCAAATATATATATAGACGATCGTATCGGTTCGATAAACAAACATATCTAAGATCAAACGACTGTGTAGAATTGTACGTATAATTTAACCCTTTGAAAATCAATAAATACTATTAGAGATGTGTTAATTACAAATCAATCAATCAGCTGTATTTATACAACCAAATGTGTTTAATGCTGATTTACACCACGTCAAAAACAGAAAATGAAAAAACAGTATTATAAATCAATTGTTGCTAATTTTTCAATGAAACTTTCCACCCACATTTTCACAAACATTAATAATGTGTAGCTTAACAAACCACAGCAATTATTTGAAAAATTTATCGTAAAATTACATAAATCAAATGTAAACTTATATTTACTAGTGTGAGCTTTTATGATTTTCTATAACCAAGCAACCCCCAAAAATTGTAATAAAACTACTTCAAAGGTACAATTTGTTGTTTTATTTGCGAGTAACATAGAATTTAATTCAGTTTTTTTTAATTTAAAAATAGAAAAAAATTATTCAAATGGATCAATTAAAGTCCATCCAGTACAAGTGTCTTTCAATATACGAAATTGTTTTTCTGTACAAGGACCCAAATAGGAGACAGTTAAAGGTTTACCATTATTATAACAACGATTTGCTATCAATTTAAAGAATCTACACGAACGTATATGAGCATTTACAAATTTCAAATGAACCAATTTTTTACATTTTCCCAATAATTTACAAAGATATTGACTATTCAAATAAGATTTATTCGATGCACCCCAACAATTCACAATTGAAATCGATTCAATATTATTAGGATGCTTGATTATACCTTCCAAAATACGATTAATATCACAACGATTTTTTAACGTTATATGTTGAATATTTGATGATAATTCAATCCATTTTATCAGTATTTGTGTAGGTATAGTTTGAGGAATATTTAAGATTTTCCATGGTGATGCCAACATAGCCAAATCTTTCCATTGGCGACATACTAAACGTACATTAAAATACAGATCTTCAACAGCTAAATATGAGAAGATTTTCAATAAAATCTCATTTGGTACATAATTAATATAATCAGGATTTCGTAAACGTTTCTTTGCTGATAATAAACTCTCAATAGTGGAACTGTGTTTACGTTTCAATCGTTTCTTTAAATTTTTGAATGGATTAAGTCGATCTTTACTTGAATTTGACATAATTTAATACATTTAACACAAAAAATCATTTGACTGACACACTACGTCAAATTTTGAAATGTTTATAAATAATTGAGCAGATAAAGTTTTTTTTTTAAAAAAAAAAAACGCCCAACCCTCTTCAAAAAAATCTCGTACTCATAATATTAAGGAACGCTTCATAATTAAATCTGCTAATTGATTTATTAATTAGCGCTTTTTAGTAGGGGGGAAAAAGCCGTGTCATTACTATGAATTTTAGGACACGTCCGGAAATTACAGTTTAAAAGGGAGTCAAATTACTGTCAAGCCTACAAATAATGGATGACACAGAATCTAATGAAATAATCAATAAATGCTGGCGATTCTTCGTGGCGTTATTGTCCGTTATTACAGCAAAAATTGAAATTTCCAACTTGAATTGAAAGAAAACTTAAAAATACAACAAAATATTTGTCTCTAACTTAAATCTATCTAATAATTTCTGCTGAATTTGCTCGGAATTATTCGATTTTTCATTAATTGAACTAGAAATGTACTCATCCAGATACAATTGTAGCAATTGTTGAGAATTTTAATCTTTAAACAAAACAAAAACTGACCAAATACGGGCAACTGAAAGAAACTTTCTTCCGCTAAAAGCCTTGTTGTAATTAAACAAAAGGAAATTTTCATGTTTACATTTACACAAACTATAGAGGTGATTAGATCTTTCAGTCTCTTAACTGTCCCATAGTGCGGGTACCACATTATATTACCTGTGTATTATCACTCCCTAAATAAACATTCGGCTTAAGTACAAGCTAGCTAACCTTTGTATAATGCGGTTAATTAGTACAGAAGTCCACCACGATATTGTTTTCGTTACAAATTTCAATGGAAAACCGGATGATAACAAAACCGATTATCATTTCAGGTTATCAATGCGATTTTTATACCGCATTATACAAAGTTATGTACGCAAGATAACGTATTTTACAGCAATTATCTGATTTTGTAATTGATCAAATCAGCCCACAGAATTAAAACAATGAAAAACGTTACTGGTATAATCTACGCAACATATCGTTGTGGTATTATCAGTTAAGATTAATGCTGAGAACATTAATTAGGCAGATTAGTTGATTAGTTAGGTGTTGGGAGCGGCGCATTAGTTTAATCCGTTTAAGGTGAACGTGCATATGCCGTAGGCGAACCATTGTCACTATAACCAAAATCGGCCTTGCAGCCGATAAGGCGGATTACACATCGTTAATTTTAATAAAATCGTCCACATTTTAACCATAAACGTCAATGAATATAACTAAATTATGTAGATTAATATAAATTCAAATCTATTATGTTTTTTTTTTTATTTTTATATCGATTAACTAAGGCTTAAGTGCCGCAATTTACGTAAAAATTCAATTAACATAAGCGTTGTTTTTTTCTTGCTTGTGCGGTTGATGAAATGTTTTCGCTTTTAATTCTAATATATGGAGGATTTCAATTTTACAACACAATATACGTAAACACAACACCGCGAGGATGATTTATAATTTTTAAATTCCACCCTCCCCATTAGCTATAGTGAAATACTACCATTAAGGTCTGTTTTCGGATAACTCCTGTCTGTAAATCTTCGCAACAGTGTGCGACTCTAATGTCGTATTTTTTTGTTAAGAAGCTTCATTTCGTTACACACAATTTCATGTACTTCATGTATTTATAACATGATTTTCTTATTCCACCTATACCATTATAAATTTGAGACGCTTCTATTTTTTTCAACCGCTGATAATGGTTTGCATTTTCTCCCCTAAAATCAGTGTATAAGTTTTAAAATTTCAATTCAAACTTTAATGTTTACATTAAAAAAATGAAGAATGAGAAAAGCCACCCTTAAACAAACTTACAATCTTACACCTTTCTAGTAAACAATAATATCTCGACTATTAACCGCCTAAAGATATTAAAACAGAAACGTCGGCAACTTGAATTATGTAATGGAAAATGTTCAGGTTGTTCTTTAAAAATGTGGAAAATAATAATATAAAATATTTTGTTAGTTGAAATGAAATATTCACAAAAAACTCATTCTTATCATCAAATTCGATTTTTAAACTTTCCAATTAAGAGTTCTCTTTAGTTTTCTTTTTTTTTTTTACTTTCTCGATTACACTTTCAACTTTAGAAATGGATATAGGTATTACCATATCAAAGTATTTCATTATTGATCACTTACTTTGTGTAATATGGAAAAACATCAAGGATTTCCTTTGCACAAGTCAAAAGTTTGATTATACTTCTCAAACTTTAAACTATACTGGAATTGGCATTTCACATCAAAGATTCTTTGATTACAGATCAATATTTTTCTTATTTTATAAAAACTTCAGCAAACGATGCATTACTTTTGAATAAAAATCAAGAAAACTTTAATATTTACCTATTTTTTTTTCGGTTTGCATCTAATTAAATTTGAAGGTAAAGTCATAAAATCAAACTTGGAAAATTGAAAACCGTGTCAATTCATCGTTTATTACGGTTGTAACCTTTCACCCTATATAGAGTGATGGAAGGGAGAATACGTAACCGATTAGCTTTTCCTCCCCCAATCTTCAACTATTTGATACATTTAATCATCATTTTTCCATAATTCTAGTCAAGTGCATCTGTCACAAGTTATTTTTCATTGTTACCAGCATTTTGGTGTGACGTTAGTGATTTTCATCACATCCCCCCTTAAAACAAATTAATATTAAAATACTGTGTGTTACTTATATTAAATTTGTTTAAAATATTACACTTCTTTTGGGGCGGAGAATTAGATTAGAATTAGTTTACAACCAGATATAAGAATGTGATTTGTTCTATTTGAAAAGCTTCGTGTACTCAAAACGATACTAAAAACAATCCCAACAATAGTGGATACTTTTCTATCTACTGATACTCAAATACCTATTTTACAGCACACTTTTAGGTTTTGGAATTTTTGGAGGATTAAGGAATCAGTCTTTTTAATAACAAAAGTACACTTTGGAAGGTTATACTGACTAAACAAAGACTTTGTACTATATCGATTCAAACAGAAACTACAGATTATTGAGTGAAAATCGAAACAATTTGGAGCAGCATTAAAGTTATTTTGCGTGTAGGTTCATCTTGCTTGATGGTCACAAAATTACCGATAAAGAGAAATTCTACTACAAACTAAACTGTATCCATTAAACATAATTAACGATTCTCTTTAGATTTATACAAATGTGTCCATCGTTCGAATACAATTTTGGTTGAAAGGACATTTAATTACTACTTTTCGTTACAAAACTAAGGAGACGATCAGATAAAGGATCACCTAGCAACGGTTCCCATTGCCGTTTCCACTATTACTACTACTACTACTACTACTGCCGTTACCACCGCTACCACCTCCACCAGACACACCGTCAGGTTTCTACTTAATTATCTGTCAACTCAAATCGAAGTTAGACAGAGTTATTTAACAAAATTACTGATGACTCCCTAAATTTCCTAATAAATATACTGAAACGTTATATGATAAGATCACCAGTGATTTACCCTTATATGGCAAACAGTGAAAGGCATGTACTGAAAGATAAAAATAGTAGAATAACGGTGGATGTATACGTGAGATTTCCACACTCGATTTAACGCCCTCAAACGAAAAATCCTATCCTGTTTAAGTCTATTAGTTATAAACACAGATCTTGTAATTTTCTTATCCGGTAACTTCCGCGACATTCTTCAGAATGTCAACTTTAATAATTTCACTTATCAAATATCCTAATTGTTTTCACTACAAACAGCACATGTTCTGAGGTGAAGGGTTACGTGTAAGTCAACAACAATGCTAAATGTCTGTATAATGTAACTCAATTCAATGTAATACTTACTTTAGTTCATTTCTATGAATTACTTGGGTGTACCACTGTTTATTGTCAACATTGAGTTTATTAACAATAGTTCTTTCAAACAAAATGTAGAGCTTAACTCCACTAATTTAATTTAAAGGGCTTTATTTGTATAAAATATTTAGACCAAGTAGAATTTTTAATATTAAAACGTTATGTTTGTATAAAAATGTAAATTAATGAAAAGTTTTCTTTCATCCTTCATTCACAGAATCCTAAAATGTATAGAACCATTCAAATAAATTGACGTAACTTTAAGAAAAACAAATAAAAAAAAAGCTGTCATCGCAAAGCTTCCAAACAAAAATCACATGATAGAATTGAACTTTTTCCGCGGTTCAATAGCGCTACATCATGAAGAACACATATGTTAAACATTGTAACGTAAATAAGGAACCGGTCGATATATCGCCTCTTCTCTAAGGCACTGTTTTATTGCTTTGAACCTATTATATACGTGTATATATTATACATAAAAAACATGTGTGTACATACATGTAAATGTAATAATTCCACAAGTAGTACATGCTGGGAAAAACATGGAAATTTTAAGTAAATAAGTTGTCCCAGTTCTACGTATGATGGTAGAGTACCCTTTCGAAGTTACACCAGAATAAACAATTTACCTTTCTATGATTTAGGATTATCTTTAATGATGAACCGGTAAAACTTCAGACGGTATACCCAGGACGGTTTCAATTTGTAAAGGTTTCACTAATGTGTCACCACAGTGCACGACAACAGTTTCACACGTGTCGATAACTATGAAGAGTTTGATAAAATAAGATTGAATTTTCTGTTACGGTGAAACAATTTAAAGTTTTGATTTTTTTTTTTGTTTAAAACAAGTCTAATAATGTAATGTTTGTTTTACTAATAATTTTGTTTAATAAATTCATAATTTCTGTAAACATTAACATAATAACAATTTTTCATTCGTCAATAATTCACAATAAGTAAATTTAAATGTTTAATGTCCATTTTTTAAAATAATCCATGATCCTGTCATTTACACTCTCTCTAGCTTTTTTGTTTATCGATAGAACATGCAAAAAAGATTTGTTTAAGCTGATATAAGTGATGAAGAGAACACGTCCACCGGCGTTCGGCACGCGACAATAATACAACAACCGCAACCCGCTGCACGCGATAACGAACTGGTACCAGATGGCGCTATAGTCCGGCTCCACGCGACCTGCAGAACTAGAGTTGCGCAGCATGAACGAAAAACTGAAAGCTCCTACAACATTTATCGTCCTCTGCCTCGCTACACCTCCCTCTTTCATACAAAAAGCTTGATTCAACTCTATACCGTACACTCTCAAACACAAAATGCGGCAAGATTAATTGTTTTGTACCTCTGATTGCTAATAGACTAGATGATTAATTTCAAGTTAATGCCAGGGGTGATAGTGTCTTAATCTTGACAGGACCTCTCGTCCTTGACAGTGAAGACCGCCACAGGAATTTAGACACGTTTGTCACCGACAATACTACAAATTCTGGTTATTTTAGTTTGAAAATGAAGCAAAAAATAAATGCTACGGAAGCAACATTCTAATTCAAATCGAATCAGATTTTATTAGATATTGAAAAAAATTTTGTTCGTTGATTGGTAAAGGTCTTTGACGACTTTAATAACTTTATATTATACGATACGAACGTATAAAGGTAAAGCCTAACAAACGAATAAAATTTATATGGCCTAGCGGCATAGTAATCGTTACTCTTGTCACGTAAATCCGTTCGTTAGTGGATAGGAGACTGAAACCGAACTGCCACCTATGTTTGGAATACATCTACTCTCCCTTTCACTAACACTAATGAAGGCAATATCTTTATTTCCGGCCAAAGTCCGAAGCACCTTGTCTGATATAATATCAGGAAAACGGAATGATACTGTCTTTATCTCTATGTTCCTTCCTTCTGATTACTTAATGAAATTGGCACAGGGTAGTGAATGATTTTTATTGTTATACCTATATACACAATAAATTTAAAAAGAAAAAAAAAACGTACATTTTTAATCAAAGACAGAATGGAATATTTGCTTTTTTATCATATTTCAGTAAATGAAAGAATTGAGGATTTAAATGGAATAATCCAAACAGTGAGTGTTTAATTTCGGCAGAGCATTGAAAATTCTCTACTCTTTCCACAGATTAATTAATTGTTTCATTCTTGATTGATTCTTTAATTACTAACACTACAACTTGACAAAATAGCAATTTTGTCTCGTTTGAAAATGAAAAACTCCTACAAAACACAATGTACTGCTCATAATGAAGTAATTTGTTATAGAGAAACCGATGAAACGTGTTATAAATTCTTTAATCTTGTCAGTTATAGCACATAATAGACGAGAACTTTATGTTCTGTGACAAGCCACAGTCGTATAAGTTGATTGAGTCTGTTAATTGCGAATACACTATTCTGTTTATAACACAATTCCACATTGATCCATACATACCTACTACATATATGTGAACGTAATAAAGACAGATAAACATCTTTCAACGTTTTACCTATAAATTAGAGGAATTACATTTACAATTGATACAAACGAATATCGTTATACGTGTGATTATCGTCTATTTTGCTAATTTTACGATATTGTTTTTTTTTCTTCTGTTTTTTAAAATGTGGTTTTCAGTAAAAATAACGCAAACAAATCTAACATTGGCGTTCACGATGAAAATTTCAACGTATACAAAATTTCATCGTAAAAGTAAATGCAATTTTCTGCTATATTCCACTTTATGGTAGACAAAACGCTGAGATACCAATGCTAAACTTGATAAGATCGATTACTAGACCCATATATATACAAATATGATCTCTAGATGTTCTATATACTATCTATATATCTATCTATCTATGTACTATATATGTATATATAAATAATTTGCTTTTGGTTTCAACATTTCTGACGGATGGTAGTTAATATGAACGTAAGCGAATATTTTTGACGAAGTGGAAACACTGTCAGAAACATTCTGTGCGATTTAGCCTTTGTTAAATTAAATTTTAACTACCTAGAAAAGTAGTGATGAATTCGTTTGAGTATCTAGAATGAAGCAATTTTTACAATAATTATTTCGAAAAAAAAAGTTGCCTATTTGCATCGCTAGTCCAGATTGCAAATATGAGTATTCGCGAAGTAGTTCCTGAATGTGTTGTTATCAAACAACTTTTTGTAAATTCTCTAAACCGATGTGATGGATATTTGAAAACATTTGACCCACAACTATGATACCGACCTTCTCTCCAAAAGTTCCTAAAAGATATGGGTGTGTATAGAAAGTTGGTAATGGATATAGAGGTATGGAAGATGTATTTACAAAACAATTTTAAAATATTTGAATGTAGATTTAAAATGTAAGTCAGGGCAAATTGCAGTCAAGGAATTCATCCACTTCAAGACTTTTGAAGGATATTGCCGTTTCCAACTATAGTGCACTAAAACAGTTTAGGTTGTTGTTTTACGAACTGCGTCAATACAAAGAACTCTTTGTATAAAATCCTTATAGAAAAATTCCACATTAAAAATCTCACATAAAACAACAATAACAGAATCTAATGAATACTTTAACACTATTTCGTATTATTGTTCTCAGTAAAGTTACAATTATTACAATACAATTTTACAACAGAAAATTGTTGGAATCTATCATATACTTTTATATTGTTCCTACAACGAAGTTTTAACAATAGAATAATTTGTCTACATCATTAACTCGTACAACCACACTAAAAACTCAAAACTCGACAACATTTTGGACACTTTCAAATAAAATTAAGTTACGACAACTGAAAATCCAGTTAACAGTAGCTTAGAGCAGAAACAACAAGCAACATCACCAAGAGAATCCAGTTTTACACACTCAGGACGCTTGACCATTCACACAAGACCGCATTGTTGAGAGACAATGTTTTGTATAATTACCACATAACGTAGAATTTATGAGCCGTCGTCCAAGCCGGTCATACCGCGTTTGAGTCATTCGGGTTTATCTGGAAACGCCATTGTTTCAAAGGTCGGTTTGGAAAATAAATGGAGAACCGACTGGCCATAAATAACATAGCACGGCCTGTTGTTGACTGAAGCTGCATATTTGTGCGTTCACTTTCCGTTAGTTAACAGGCACCAACCAACAAAAATCTGATATTATCATACAGGTTGGTGAAATAATATATGGACAACACACTAAATGGGAATAATTAATTTTGTTTTTGTTGGTAAACAATTACGGACGTACTATATTTTCAAAATTTGTTTTATAACATTTTGTTAAAATATATTAAAACTCAAAAGTATTTAATTTCAATATAAAAAGTATTCATCCATTATTTTAATTATACTTTTCACAATAAAGTGAATCGTGTTAAAAGCTACTGAAAAAGTTTTGAAAACTTTACTGGAGAAATTCCGGCAATTAACTGAAAAAGGACTTGGTAATTCTTTTAATTTGGTCAATTCTATTAAAGTTTTAACCTCCTGTTCAAATTCTTATCTATTTTAACATTTTAGATAAATCATTCAACCTTTAAGACAACAGAAAAGTTGCAAGCCTCAAGTATGATTAGATACAGATGAATTACAATTCAATTTTCAGCAATACAGAACAGTCAAAGTTATGCTTTTGATGAGAACAATTTTGCTGTTTTTAACATATAAAAAACAAAACGTGTCTAGAAAACCTCTTACACCGAATTTTTTGGCGTTAATAGGTCTTTTAGATTAATTGTAGAACCCCTTGCATTAGAAATATTTTCACGATATATTGCTTATGATTAAAATAATAATATACTCAGTGACATGGAAATTGCAACACCAAGAAGAATTTTAAAGAAAAGGAACAAAATAGAACGATGATTTTTATTAATAATGAATTGGTTCTCCCCTGTTGGTTACACACTCTCCTATCCTTCGTGACATCGTTTCTATCAGATGGTCGATTGCCTCTTGAGGTATTTTGTCCTGAACAACCTTCGTGCTGTGGAGCTTGCAGTGCCTGCGGAGGCTGCAGCAAGTTCCTCAGTCTTCTGTCCATAATGCCCCAAACATGCTCGATGGGCGAAAATTGGGAGATCGGGGTGGCCATGACAACAGATTGGCATTACCCTCTGCAAATCGGTTCATAGAACGTCTTGCAATATGAGGAGATGCATTATCCTGCTGGAAAAGTGGGTCTTCCAACTGCCCAAGAAATGAAAGAATATTCCACCACCTTATCCACATATCCCTGGGCGGTCATATTGCCTTGGAGGGATACCAAACAAGACCTACTCCCATACCATAATCCCCACAGTTTGGTGCACGGGCCTCGCAACAGAAAATTCAACATTGTGACGTTCCTGATGTCTTCGTCTGAACACCACCCTATGTCACTCTAGGTTCCAGTGTATAGTCGTAACCTACACCATTTCAAACTTTGCTATCGGTGTTGAGCTGTTAATGGTAACACAAGATGTGACCGATACGATTGCAAGCCGAAAGCTCTGATTCTGAGGGAAACCGTTAGAAGAATTACAGGACGACCTTCGTTAGCTAACCATTGATCAACAGTTGATCTGGTACTGAAGAATCGGTCTCTTGTTGCCATAAGACTTTTGTGAATTTCTTGACCTCTCCTAGGATTGGTTCGGGTTCAGGCAATTTGCAATCTCTCTCAATGAAAAACCAGCTTCGCACTCTAGGCATGATGACACAATAAACCAAACGATCAAAAGCCTAAACAAAGAAAAGAACAAAATTTCGTAAAACATACACCTGGTAAAATTGTTAAAAGAATGAAATTTTAATCTTTTAGTAGTTAAACGTTTTTGGCGAGTTTGGTCAAGAAATTCCTACACTTCCTTGGTGTTGCAATTGAATTGTGCTGCCATTAGGTATAAAATGAATGGATGAGAAGAAAGAAAGAAGAAATAGGCAATAAAACAATTTCTTGTAGGGAGTAATTCAAAGAACACTCTTTCGGTATGGTTATTGTTTTTCCAAAAATGATGAAAAATATACTGGATGATAGTGCACCTTTGTATAAAACTGGAAAAAACGACAGGAGAAACCATTCAAAAGTTACACAACACTGTCTTTAAGGATTTCAATATGGAACATATGTCTAAAGTTGTAGATATCTCAGATAAACGCGTCTAACACCTCCTTATGAAGGGATATGACTGACTTGATACGGCGAGATGGATTCAGCACTATACTCAAAAAACAACAAAAACAGTTCTATCCGCTGGGAAAGCTATGACTTTAGTTTTCTTGGGATACTGAAGGCATACTGTGAGCCAAACTTACAAACAGGCACAGGAGAATATCAAGCTGACTTATCAAAAATATGCATGACCAACCAAATCATGGAAAGGTTTATTAAAGAAGCCTTCCGTCAGGACATTGCACATTGTCACACAAATGTGGTGTCCATGGCAAAACTCGCTGAACTGAAGTACAACCTACTATTTACTCTACAAATTGGCTCTTAAATAAAGAAAATTCTGGCGATGTTGGCATAGAAGAAGGTGGCTAATCCCATGTTCATTCACAACTTTTTTGCCATAATAAATTATTTACCTATTATTTCCGCTTTTTATCTCATCCTTTTATTTTGTTATTTAATATTTATTTGCAAAACGCGCTACCACTGCATGTTTTATTCCCATCTCACCTCATTACTGTGCTTGCAAGCACATCATCAAGTCCTACGCTATATTCCCTGTTTGAAAGGATTATACTCTAGATTGGGTCTTTTTATATTGCCCTGGTGATTAACTAAAATGCAAATTATCATCTTATAAACTATATCTAACGATAAAAATCGTAATCGGCCAGTTAACAAAGCAAATAGCGTCGTAAATTAATATTTCTATTATTTAGGAAAACTCAAGGAACGAATGCAATGTAACTTGCTATTTATATTTCATCTTAATTTCAAGCTAAATTGAATGATACTATTTAACTTGAATAAATTCATTTACCTGTTCCACGATGAAACAGAAATATTGAATAAAATACTTGACAAGTGAGGAATATCGTAATTAAGATACCATCAAAATAATTTTTGAATAAGAAAAATAGATTTTCAATTAAGGCGAAAATTTAATAAAAATCATGTTATTTGAGAGGCTCATATATTGGATTTAATGAACATAGATGTATGTATGTATATGCATTATATCTGCATATTATATTCAGTAATTGCGTCATGTTTTCAGTCGTTAATTTAATGTAGTGTCGGTCGCGAATGCCTTGTTCATCAACGTGTATGTATATAGAACTATAGCAAGAATGAATAATTAATTACTGAATAATTGGATAATCACTAACGAGGTTATTATTATTCGTCTCTATACATATATATGTATTTGGTGTAAATCGTCCTATAATGCATTTGATTTTCACGAATATAATTGGTTTTTGGTTTGGGTGTGTGAGGAGAGGCTGTTTCTCTATTGTCATGACATCGTCTCTTAGAATAGTAGTATTTGCAGGAACGTCACCTTCATAATAGCAAGGGTAATTACAGCAACTTTTGGATTCCATAACAAGTTTCAAAAGTTTTTTAATTAAAAAGCTTCGTTAAGACGAACATGATAAGTTTTAATTCTAGACTTGTTAATAGCAATAATTTATGAATATGTTTTTTATTGCACTACTATTGCTATTGTTTTATCTATAATTTATTACAACATTGGAAAATAAACAAAATGAGTAATAAAATAATCAGAACATTAAGAAAAATTTAAGAATTATTTGATGATTAGAGAGATAAAGTAGAAATCGGATTGACATTTTCAATTTCAGATCGATTACAACAAAAGTGAAATAACGTGTTTTCTCATCTGCTGCTCCTTAATTTCAACAACTTTTCATGAAACTTTACTTTGGAAAGATCACTTTTACTATCTACGACAGATTAATAAATGAACTATATGAGAAACGTCGATAAATTGATTTTCTCCAAAACTTAAATTAAAACAAACAAATCTATTTGTATGTAGCTGAAAGTTTTTTTGAAAAATTCTTCTTTTTCAATCAATATTTTTATTTTTCTGTATAAATATTTATTTATAGGAAAAAACGATCAATTTTATTAAACAATTAATAATTATTGCTGGTATGTTTGAATTTCTACCACATTTGCAAATATTACCAAATTTAATATTTAGTACAACCCTAGTATTAATTAAAACCTGGTTTAATTATAGCATAACCGTCAAAAGCTCACTGATCTGTATCTACACAGTTGCAGGAACATAATATTCACACTAGTTTTGTTTAATAACAAGATATTCGAAACTAATTACAATAAACTGGTTTTAATTAAATATAATAGGACTGTACTGAAGGCAGTTTAATTTTCTATGAGCACATGAGGCTTTTTAATCACAAAATCTACAAAGGACGTACAAATAACTTCAAGCAATTGTATAATCATCTGGTATTAATAAATAGATATTCGGCTAAACTGTAAATTTTATTGATTTATAAATAAAGAAGAAAAACCACTTTTATCAGAAAAACAAATAACAATAAACCGGCATCTAACATCGCAGCATCAAGAACGCTACTCGGACAAATGTGAAAGAGAGCTGGTTCTAATATAGAACTCATTATTTATTGCAAATAACGAAATTTACATAGATGGTACACCAAAAAATAAAACAAATCGTTTCCATATAAGCGATTTGACGTATGTTTATTGTACAATTAAAAACAGATAATACATGATGGTTTCAAATTTAGTCCAGAATAAATTGCAACCATATATCATGTTTTATGACCCAAACGGATCGTTGTTCCGTTTTACCGAATGTAAATTAAAAGTTAACTGAAATATTGTCAACGAAATAGGCAGAAGGGAATTGGATTTTTTTTTAAATTTATAAAAATACTTTTCAAGATAAATGATCTTCATTAGGAAAGTAAAAGATGAAGCATATTGCTTTTGATTCATTCTAGCTCATCTCTACAAACAAACATTATAGAAGGAGTGATAATATTAAAGTGGTACCCAATGAAAAAAGATTTTACGTTTATTTTCCACAGTCTCCTCTTTGTTGTTATACCCTTTTATTATAGCTTTAGAACGGAATTCCGTACATTTCAATATTCTTATCTTATTCGTTAGACAAGAGAGTGATTTAGAAGCGTAGTCATTCGCACGAAGAATTCCTAATAGCCTTGGCTGAATGCAATTTGAGAAATTTAACGTAAACGACACGTTCTTGAAACTTTGTAGGGAGTTATACGCTAACACTGAAGTGACGATGCGACATCACCTACATTGTAAAACGATTTAATTACCTTTATATCATTTTAATGTCAATTATTAAATGTTTAAGATTTGTGTTTCAAAACGAGCATAGCTTAAATTTACATACAAGAATTAAAACGTTGTTTAATTACACCAAACTTGTAGATTTTTTATTGCTTATTGTCATTAAATTGAATTGCTTGTAAGCTCCCAATTAGCAAACGATAAAATTTTATAGAATTCTGTTTCAAATTGTTAGTTGGATGATTCTTCCACCCACACTAACTCTCTTTGTGGTTGTTTCACCAACAGACGTAATTAAAAAACTGAAATAAGACTTTGACTTTTACAACATTGAAAGCAATAAACGAGTTGATAGGTAACGTAGATTAAACAACGAATAGAATAACAACAGAATTATAAATCTTTTATTATCTGGAGTTTTATAAATGTACAAACTTTTTATAAATTGTAAAACGATAAAATCTGATTTAACGTGACATCATCTTGAAAGATGTTATCACTATAGGTTTTGTGTGTATGGCGGCATTATCACTATATGTAATAAGATGTGATTAAGTGAAAGGTTCGCGACTATAGGTGTGTAGTATACCTACAACCACCGCCCACATATAACAACATTGTTGCTGCTGTGTTTAAATCACAACGATAAGATTATTGGACATTGCCATCTATTCAGAACTGAAGACTTTGTCGTTAACAAACCAAAGACGCCACATGTGCCAAACAATAATTTTCTTAAATTACATGTTGCAAATCAACTTTAACATGACATACATACCTATGTAGGATTTATCAACCATTTCTATCACTATTATTATACTGACACAATATAGAAAGAACGACTACTACTACTACTACCCTAAACATACATATATTCAGATTATGCATCTTAGAATATTCCCGTACACGGTTTTGCTTCATTGTTACAATAACATAAAATTCACGTATTATGCATTTTCATATAAATTTTTATTTTTGCATGAAAAATGCAAATGCATCTGGTGCGTTTTCCACACAAATCAACAGCTGAAAATTTGTACATACACCGACCAACGTTGGAATTTCAATTATTTCTCAACGAATGCAATATTGTGATATTCAGCAGAAACTAAAAAAAAACAAAATATGAAAGGATGAAAAAATTTCAAATATTAATCGTTACTCTGCTGTATACACACATATAGATGAAAATCAATAGATAGGGAAGCCGTATTTGAAATACCTATCATAAAATCAAAATAATTAAAAACGATCGTAAATTGAGTGATGGAAGAAAAATTCACCAAACTTCATGTTGGCAACTATTTAAATTAGTGACAAAAGCCAGATTATAATTGTTAATTACTTTAGATGAGTACATTTAACGCTAACAATTGTCGAGTAATTTTCTTCGATGAATTGGTTATTAGTGATAATCAAGATAAATAAGATTAGAATTCCAATATTGCAATGGAAAGCAATTATAATCGGCAATTGTCAAGTTCGATCATGCACCATACCGCAATTATTATATAGAACAATCATTGTTTTGATGCAAACTATATCGTATATGTATGTGTGTGTGTGTATGTATGTTTGTTGTTCTTGTTGGTGTGTGCACGTTTATATATGCAAATGAAAAGCACCGGGATTGTTCTAACATGAAATCCATCACAACAGTTGAATACTTCATTAGTGTTAATCATAAAACAGTGAAAAGCTCTCCACAAAATATAAGAGGTTGGGGGGGTTTTTAATAGGAAATTCATTATCATCCTCCAGGGCAACAAACCAAACCAAACTTGATTTATAAATATCCGGAACAAAATTTAAACTTTCAACGTTTATTATTATGTGATATAGCACCACGTTGGTCGTTCTGTTGTAACATCGTTGAATAATCAAATTATTTGAGAAAAAAAAAATAAATAAATGCTACCCGAACGGATGGTCATTAATTTAAATTAAAAATTCTCTCTATTCACTGAAATTCGAACTTTTCAAACATTCAAAATTTGTTTGTTAATAAAAATTGCATACATATTTTCTATGTTGTTGCTAAAATCTGTATAGTGTCGTCCATTAAAACATCAGAGATTAATTAAATTTATTGGTTAATTAGAACAGTAGACATGCAAATATGGAAGTGTGTATGCGAAGTGCGTCTGTATGAATATTCAAACGCTGCCACCAACCACGATGTGATTTACATGCTAAACTGTTTAGAGCCTAGCAAACATTAATAAGCAAATTGTGCGAGAAAACTTGTCGACATCTTGATGGTCGACAAACTTGAATCAAAGTAGACGACGACAACGACGATAACAACACAATCATAAAGAACTACAACAGTATGGTGCTTTGATGCAACCTTGTTGTTATCTTCGATGCTTTACGTGGTATACAAATTAAGTTTTAATGTAATTAACGATCCCTCAGGCATCTAAATTTAAATACCACCAACACCATTTCATAATTCTTATTGTAATATTCCGTCAGTAATAATCTAATTATCATATGAGATCAAGAATACGTTTAAACAACGATAAATGTGTTTCTTTCACGATGAAGGCGGCACACTGTTTTTCGGTAGCGTAGCTATTTTATTGCTGTAATTTTGTTTAAAATCACCCAGCCTGTCTTTGTTCCCACATGAAACATTCAAGTATAATAAACGACCCATAAAATGCGTAATATAGGAACTCAGATTTTTATAACAACAACAACAACAACAACAACAGCCGCACAGTTAAAAAAACAAAAACTATGTTTTGAAAATGGGCACCTAGTTGTTTGAAATATTATAGGCTTTTGTCTTTCTTTACGAAAAGCCTGAATCCGATTACATGACGCTGTAGGGTCTTGTTGTTTTTTTGTTTTTTTTTTTTGGTTTGCCTCTTCTCTTCTTTCATTTGCTGTCTGTAGTTTTTTGTGAGTTGAATTGAGGTATTGGACGCATCAGAGCTGAAAATTTAGTCTTTGATAGTTCATCTTTGACAGATTCTAATAACCAGTCGATCGCTTCAAAATGAATTATGAAAAATGTTCGCAAACCTTCTCGTCGATTGTGGAGCAATCTTTTCTTTAATATAACTTTGTGCAATCATATTATTCGTGTTTCTAATTCTACCACAGATTTTCCTTCATAAAACTTTCACGAATTGTAAAATAATAAAAATAATAACTCTAAATTGAGTCAAGAGAATTGAGAAGATTGTGCACCATATGATGTTGGTTAGATGAGAAAATCTCAACAATCCGCTAAAATTCCAATAAAATTGATGATCTAATCGAAGCGGACTGTTTTAATTTTTCGGTCCATTAAAGTGAAAACTCAGGTGAGAGTATCAACTGGACCGTATATGTATTTGAAGATTTTTCCACAAATATAGGCGGTATATAGTGTGAAAGAAAAGAATGTAAGATATTTTGCGGAATTGTGAAAAATTGAAGGCGTGGATCAAGTCAGAGGTGCGACGTCAAGACATATCGAGTCATCTTGTTGGAGACAGCTACACCCCTCAACTTCATCTATTTTCATCTTGGATGTTGTTGTTCTCTCTCCGTTTTCATGGATTGCTTATTTTCCTACTTTCTACAATAATTTATGTATGAACTCAAATGGTTTTGAATTTCAAATTAAACTAAGTGTAGTTTTTCAATTTTCCCACTGTTTTCTGGAGACAAACAACAAAACAACACACACACACACACACATACACCATCATGAACAACAGCTAAATTATTTATATTGTCGTTTCTAACAATAGAATATACGAATAATACCCCATATAGGACGGTTGTTTGTAAAAATTTCACACAAACATGCAATTTATTTGGAACCAACCAATTCTACCTACGTAGGTGTAAAACGTTCACTAAAATACAGCAAAAAGACTTTTATACGTATTTTTACGAACGTACGATGATACTATCTCGAATAAATAGAAATGTAGCTTTTACAAAAAGATGGGGAGTTATCATATTTTCCGTATTTGGGTAAAATGTATCTATTTATTTGATATCAAAAGTCGAATGTTATAATATACAAGAAAATGAGCAAAGTTGAGTAAAGTTTCCTAATTTTGCTTGATGATTACTAGACTTTCAGTTGCAATCTTCCTATTTAATACTTGCTATACATTGAAACTATAAGTTATATTACTTTGTATCTATAAGATCTCTATATTCACTACCTGTAAAGTAGTTTCTCACAAAATAGGAGTATGAAATATTAACCGTTATACATAAATATATCAGTTACACTGCAACATTCCTTTAGGTAATGAATTTGTTCTATAAATTGGAAAAATAATATGCATTTCATCTGTATAAGATATAAGAAAGTATTCAGAATTATAAAAAGGACGAATTCTTATAACAAGGATTTGAAACAAAAAAAAAAAGTCAAACTTTTGATAACATCATTGGAAAGATTTCGTACAAGATGGGGAAAAACTGAACGAACACAATACAAGATTTGTAATCATGTTATACATTTTATTATTTTTGTTGTACTTGAACAAAGATCATTAAATTCGGATATGATCAAACGAAAAACTATGTAGTTAAACACAATAACATTGCAATGGAAAAAATAAGTCAATACAATTATTGAGAATATAGCTAGTAGCAATATAACGAATGAAAATAAACGTAGAAAGATGAAAGATATTTGATATGAAGCTATCTAATTCAATAGTGAGCTTTATTATTCATCTCCTGCTGTACTGTAACTAATATTAGCTCTGTTATTATAATTTAAAATTCGCTAGAATTCTATTATTTACAATAATTAATATTGTAAGAAGTTATAAATATTTAAGCAAGAGCGGGTGCAATGGGTGCACCTACCAAACTAGAGGAAAAGAAACGTAAATAACTATGTTGAAGAAAATCTAAAAGTTTCTTACAACTCGCATAGCCCCCTGTTAACCCTATGGGCTAACTGGGCTAGGCCCAGAGACGCCATCTGCCCAACGAGCCAATTGATCCAAAGATCTCCATTTAATTTTAATTGTTAAAATTGAGCACATATCTGGTAATAATATTCTGATCGTAACGATTATATTTCCGTATAAATTCACAAATTGTTGATAAAATTGTTATTGATTAAACAACACGGTGAATTAAATTGAGCGAATTTAGTCGCTACTGATCGCTACCCGCGGTGGGGCGCGTATACGCTTATTAAAAGTTGCCTAGTGATAAGGGTCGATTAAAGTCGCTACGACCAAATTCGTTGTGTGCAATATTGCATAGAAGATGCTGGACGCTCAATGACTGCGAATTTAGTAGCCGACTGGTCTATTGTTGTCGCTAAACACTTTAGACTCTACGAGCAAATTCGTTATGTGTAATTTCCTTTTTCCGTCAGATCTACCGAATATTTGGTGATAACACTGTTAGCGACTTGAAAATTTTAATCGCTGTGTGTAATCGACATCACTAGGGCCGTGTTAGTTGTTGTCTTTAATAGTGACACATGCTCCTTGGAAACTTACTGCGCATGTGCACATCATTAAATTTGACAAAAATTTTCAATTTCTAATGATGTGCACATGCGCAGTATGTCTCCAGAGAGCATGTGTCACTATTAAAGACGGCAACGAACACTGCCTAGGTGTGCGTGTCTCACCTCAATTGCCCGCATCCTGCGACTAAAATTTTCAAGTAGCTAACATTGTTGTGACCTAGGATTCGGTAGATCTGTTGGAAAACCGTCAACGTGACACACAGAATATCGGCATACACAATGTAGAAACCATAGAAACAAAGCGAGTTACACACAGCGAATTTACTAAGCAGCGACTAACGATTTCCATATTACACTAGCGAAATTGGTAGCACCAACTAAATTCGCTGAATGTAATCGACGTTAATTAATTGCTCAAATGTTTTTTTTTACACGGGTGGTTACATCAAGGGGCGATACAAATAGCCCTCCGTCTTAAGATCAAAAGCAAGGCAGAAGCTGGCAAGAGTATTATTCCTTAATCCAGTGTTAGTGCGCCAGTTTTTTTTTAGCCCAGAGCGCTCAAATTTGTTAAAACGGGCCTGAACTCAAAAGTTCATATGGTTTCATATAATTTTCTTTTTTAGTATAAATATTTGAGCAGAAGCTTAGTTTATTTGGAAATTTTCCCATTGGACACGATTCTATTAAAATCGTAGCACGTAAGAAAATTTATGTCTTACCTACCATCTGTTACTATATAATTAGATCTAAATTAATATTTAGTACTGATTCGTGACTCTCTAATTTGTTGAATTCTAACGGCAAAAGTGAAGTTTCTGGACTAGTGAAAACAATAATAACTATTTCCTTAAGCAGAGCAGCAATAAATCATTAAAAATTAAACGCAGTATACGAGAATGTACATGCACTCTCATAATCTCCAATTGCACAAGCAAAAGAGAAATAAAGGACAATTGTCCATATGTTTATAATGTAATGCGGTACTCATTGAGCCTGTCGTGACGTACTTTTGACAATCGCCCACTCCTAAAATGAGTCCTAACAAGGTATCATAATGGCCGATGAACCTACTTTTAGTAACGCGCATTTGTAATTCCACTAGTTAGTCCCTTTGTAGCATTGCCAGATTTATATCCACTAGCGTCGTGTGGTAATTTTTAAACACCGCCGTTGCTCTTCCAAACAAATTTATTGCACGATGTTTTGAATTATAAGTCATTTTTCTCTAGATGCTAACATGACGCATATATAAACTTACCGCCAGAAGATATTGGTCGCTTAGCCCCCGCTTAAGTCCGGCCCTGCATTGTTGCTCCCTTTTCTAATCTCATGATAATTAAACTTACTATAAATGATAAAATAATGAAAATTAGAAATTTGTAGAAAAACGACTAAATTTTGAAAATTACCCATAGTTGAATCCTTCGCGACAATTCATCCTGCGTTGCTCTGCAAACCATTTACAAACAACACAACACTTTTACTGTCTACTACACTATTGCACTAATGATCAGTGGCACAATAAAACCACTTATAAGTGAAGCATTGATTTTATAGCACTACGAATGATTCGATAAGCGGATTACCTAGTTATGGGTCCAGGAAATGATCTGCACACTGAACGGTTATAGGTATACCTAGTGAGTTGTGAAGTTTAAGAGAGTAATACAAAAAACAATAAAATTATCAAATTAACTAAATGTTTATGGTTCTACCCTTTTGGGGGCTCGATTGTTGACGTTAGGTGTAGGACCGCCAGACCCGTACTTAAATTTCCTAAAATTTGGTCAAATTTCTTGCATTTTAAGAATATTTAGAAATTATGAACAAACGGCATTGTTAATCGCAACTGTGAAAATAAACAGGTGTCTTTAAAGCACCAAGTCCAAATGTTGCTACTCCAGGGACTCTTTGTTGAACATTTTTTATTAGGTACTCTCTTAAACTTGGACGGTCACTATAGATATAATAACTTATTTCCAACTTTTCTAACAGATATCAGTAGATTAGCTCTAAAAAAGAAAAGAAAAGCTTGAAATTATTGAAAACAAACGAAATATAGACACTTACATACTTATCTGTCTGATTTTTCAAATATTATTAATATTAAGAGATAAAATAATGCGTTTTATCATTTTATTCAATATATTTTGTTATATTTTATTAAAAAAAAAATAACATCCTTATTTGACTTAACCTCAAACGGCTGTATAATTCATCAAACCTATCCTCAATTGAATCACGTAGTTACTAATAAAAATACATGCGCACCTGTTGACCTAAAGTGAGCAGAGGTCCCGCTTTTGGCGGGACAGTCCAGCTTTCAGGTGATTCGTCCAGCTGCCCGCTGAATGTTCAAAAATGTCCCGCTTTCCGCTGAGTCTATCAAAATATCCCGCTTTCTCTGATAATTCCGCTATTTTATTGAGACAAATGTGAAAAAACAAATTTAATTTTTCGTCAGTAAGCGTGAAAAAAATGTATTAAAAGGTAGAAAAACACCTAAACCGTATAAAAGTTAGTTTCAAATTTTAATAATTGATTAACTTAAATTGCGTCCACGGTTGAAAAATTTGTTGCGTACCCGCCTTGGCTCTTTGGAAATCTGGTCACTTTAATTGACCTGGCTATTCGGCGCTATTATAATGATCAACCAGAAGTGTTGTTGACACTACCCATCATCCATCCCTAGTATCGGTGTTTGTCTGCTACAAGTTGACAAGAAACGTACCAGAGCACTTTAAGAAAGATTTCGTAATGTTGCTGATGCACCTGATAAAGATAGCAAATGCTCATTATCTTAATATCTATTACAAAATATTGGTCAAGTACATAGATGTATGAAAGACGTATGGTATATTGAAACTGAACTAGGGATGGGTGGCGTCAACAAACGATATTCTCACACTTTTCACTTTTGGTTGGTCAGTTTCTCTTTATATCATTGTAACTCAAATGACAAATACGAGACTGGGTAGTGTACATGCCCGTTAATATGTACTTGTTTTGCTGCCGCGTACTATATAAGTACCTATACTGGTCCTTTATATGGGGTACCTTTATAGATTTAGGTATTTAGGTACAAGGTTCGTAAGCATCTATGCTTTGCGGCTCGTTTTATAAAGAATGAGTGTAATAAATGACTTTTGGAACGAGTTTCTTATACTATTTTTTTCTATTTTGCGCCCTTTTGTACCCTTTTTTAATAAAAAAATTACGGATAGTTGGTATTACTGATGTAACATTTCAAAATTGTTGAATTGTTTTTTTTTCTTTTAAACTTTCTCAATGTTTTTGTCGTCGCTATTGGTCTCAAAATTTATTATTGTACAACATTAGCCAAGATTTTTCATGTACGCCCCCTGAAATACGGGAAATTGCTGAAAATATTGTCAGTAATTTGCTTCCAAATGACGTTTGCGCGAACGCTACCAACTTTAAGGAGAAAAATTACTATAGCTATTAAAATACACAATGCTTTAATAACGCTATTATAGACGCAAAATAGGAAAGATGCGTTTAAAATGTACATATAACTATATAAACAAGTACATTTTGGTACCTCTCTGAAAGTACCTGTTACAATCAGGCCTAGTTGGTGTGGGGTACAGCCGGTACAAATTACTGGGGTACGGGGTATTCTGTGGCCCGCAATGACCCTCGACGTAGTTAAAATTATAATTTAGTAGTCCATGAATGAATTGTACCGGCGTCGGTGCTTATGGAAGAATTTTACAGAGGCCCTGGTTACATTACTGTATCTGTATATGTTTTTTTGTCATGGACGAATACGAATAAGAGAGCTTTTAGAGATAATAGTACTTTTCTGTATATTTTTTGTATATCCAAACGATTGAAAGGAGCGATGCTTTATAAATAGGTGTAGAATAGCGTAATAATTGATTCTGTTGAATCTAAATAAGAAATATCCCCAAGAAAAGTATTTTTATTCACACAAAACATCCCGATGGTGTACGAACAGTAGGAATACGAGTAGGAGTAACCAGATAAAAATAAAATTACTGTCTACAACAACATAAATGTCCACTACATCTAATACTGTTAAAATGTTTTGTGAATACGAAACTTTATCTTACTTATTTATCTGATCTAAATTGGTTTATTAAACCTAATCTTTCCAACACCTGCAATATTTACAGAAATTCAAAAATACCGCGTCAGCAGTCGCTGTCCTGCGCATGACGAACCAAATTGACAGTTATTTGACAGTTGTCAAAAAAATTTGTTAGATTGTCAAAATGGCACGTCAGCAACAAGATGATGAATTATTTGAAATTAAAAACTTTTATTACATTGGAAATTATCAACAGTGCATAAATGAAGCACAAAAACTACGAAAAGTAAGATTAATATCACACATAATTAATAATAAAATTATTGTTCTTCTTTTGTAGCCATCAAGTCCGGAGATTGCCATTCAACGTGACATATTCACATATCGTTCATATATGGCACAAAATAAATTTTTAGTTGTACTTGATGAAATCACACCATCATCACCTGATGAAATGCAAATATTAAAATTGTTAGCTGAATATTTATCAACAAAACAAAAACGTGAAACAATTATAACACAAATTGAACAGAAATTAACGAAAAATATTGAAAATGATCTATTAGCATTAGTTGCTGCTACAATTTATGTTAATGAAGATAAATTAGAACAAGCATACCGTATCCTACATACAACAGATAATTTGGAAGCTATAGCTTTCAGTATTGATATATTATTGAAGATTGATCGTGTCGATTTAGCTAGAAAGAAATTGAAAGAAATGCAAGAGAAAGACGATGATGCTACTTTAACACAATTAGCACAAGCTTGGGTCAATGTTGCATCTGTAATACAACAATAAATATTTAAATTAAATAAACTAAATTCATATATTTTTATAGGGTGGTGATAAAATACAAGATGCTTATTATATTTATCAAGAATTAATCGATAAATATGGCGCAACACCTTTATTATTGAATGGACAAGCTGTAGCTTTTATTGGACAAGGCAAATATGAGGAAGCTGAAGCTGCTCTACAAGAAGCACTAGATAAAGATGCCAACAATCCAGATACACTTATCAACTTTATTGTTTTGTGTAGACATACAGGGAAAGCGTCGGAGGTATTATGGTTTTATTGTTAATTCAGGAAAAATTGGATAAAATGAGATTTATTTGCAGATCGCCAATAGGTATTTGTCGCAATTGAAAGACGTACATCCCGATCATCCCTATATTAAAGATTTGAAACAGAAAGAGAATGAATTTTCGAGAATTATACAACAGTATAGTCCAACTATCACCACAGCCCCAGCTTGAATGTATTGATATTGTTTTAAGCTAATTTTTTAAATAAATATTGTTTAATAATTTGATTGTATTTCTAACGAATAAACCACTCTGTGGGTCGATTATAGGACGTTTTGATAATTGATAGCAAAGACTTGTATTCTAGTAAAGTTTAAGGGAGAGTGTATCTCCAAAATAGTCAGAGTTTGCAACTATAATAATATTTCATCAATGGATTGTGTAGAAGTGAATCAATGTTTCTCCTTTAGCAAGCTTCCGGTACAAAAATTTTAGACGACAATGTACTTTATTTCCATCCTGTGGACTGGGTGGATAATCTTAATCTACAAAAATCTGATTCGGTTGTTTTTTTGACTAAAATATTGCGAAATTTCAAAGTAACGTCTTGTTTTCTTTATTATTTATTTCTATATTAGTACAAGCTTCTGTATATTGAATTTGATAATGATTTTGCGCCCCTAAACAAAAATTTTAAATGACGCGCCTTAATTCAGTAACTTTATTATGCTAATGTTGATTAACCTGATAACTATGACGTACCGCTTACTTAGAGCTTCTCATATGCAAGTTAACCAAACTGACATTGGAAAAAAAGCTTGTTTCTGAAGTAAATTATTATGAGAATATTGAAAATCGATTTTTATTAACATAAAATAATATTTACTTGAAATGGGGCTTTCTTTGTGTTATATTGTTGTAAACCGTTATGAATCAATCTATGCGTCATGGGGTATATACTATTTACACTGACAGATGACAGTTTTGACAGTTGTTTGAATTCATAACCCCAACCGGTTGAAAGTTTCGTAAATATTTGTTTTTCAATAATTTCTTTAAATTACGACTAATTTCATTGTATTTTGTTACAGGAGAATGTTGAATTTTACATTAATTCAAAATGTTGATAACGATTATCACAAATTTCTATATAACAACCTATTATTACTCAATCAAATGTACCCACCAACAAATGAATTTTTAAAAATCTTAAATTTGAATATGTTCCGTAAAAATAACAAGAAAGCCTCCCAACAAGTCATCTACTATCTGCTGGATGTGATAAATCCACATATAATTCGTCAAAAAATCAAATCTTGGCCGTTAATGGAACGTGAAGAAGAAGACAATTTCCGTAAAGAAGTTCTACTTTATATCAAAGAAATACGTGAGAATCATCCGGATTTTAATATACCAAACATATTGGTGTCACATCTTATATCGTCGGGTGGTTTGATTTTCGTTAAATTCATGTATAAATTGTCACAATTTGCAATTTTCGAACATACAAACAGAATACGTTTGAATCATACAATTTTATTGCCAATTAAATATCGCAAAGATGATCCACTATCAGATTTATCATTGAAAATTCTAAAACAACAAAACGATAAGTTGCGGATATCAATTCAAATGATTAGAATTGAATTTCAAGATTTCAAACAACATTGCACAATAAAAGCTGATGAGATTAAGCGACAGAAAAACGAGTTAAAACAAGATTTAAGAAAATCCAAATATTTATTTGAGAATAAAATTAAACATTCAAATATTGATATCAATTATGAAATAATACAAACAAGATTAGATAAATTACAAAATAATTTAGAAAATTTGGTAAGAATCTCAGAATTAACGGAATCTTGTCGTATGGTTATGTTGAATCTTTTGAATGGTAATTGTGTCTTGAAATACGATAAAAACGATTTGAAATTGCCGAAAAACGTATCAATTATCGATGAAAATGGCCAATTAAATCTACTGCGTTTGTTCAATTATTTCAAATTATTGCTACATCAACAATTAAAGGATTTACCAAATCTTGCAACCGATCAAATTGCTGGAATATTGAATATGATTGATGAAATGGCAAATATCTATCAGTGTATTCAAGAGAATCTTTGTAAGAAGACGGAGATTTTAGAGAAAACCGCTGATAAGATCCAAATATTAAAAAAATATTAAATTTTCTTTATTTCAACTGTTAATTTATAATAAATGCATTTTTTTTCCTATTTTGATTTGTTGGGATCACATGGACAACTCCTTAAAACATCAACATATTCGACAACATCTTGTTTAGAACCCAAAAATATCGGTGATCTTTGATGGATTGTTGTCGGTGTTAAATTCAATATATCGCCACTTTCACAATATGCAAGACCGCCAGCTTTCTTCACCAAATACGCCATTGGGAAGCATTCGTACAATAATCGTAACTGGAAAATGAAAATTATTAGATGACAAAAGTATCCACTTGAGTTTCGATCAATTTTTACTTTGCCGGATGGATTTTGAGAGGTTGCCGGATACATGAAAATCCCACCGTATTTAATTGTTCGATGTACATCAGCAACCATTGAACCAACATATCGTGCATTGTACGGTTTCGTTTGATTTGATGGATTCTTCTTTTCTTCAATATATTTTTTCGTTGCATTATCCCAATAGATTGTATAGCCTTCATTGATTGAATAGATTTTCCCTTTTGTTGGTATTTGATAATTGGTTTCAGTTAGAATAAATTCACCAATTGTTGGATCTAACATAAAACCGTGTACACCATTACCAATAGAAATTACCAACATTGTAGCACTACCATATAGAGCATAACCGGCAGCAACTATATTCAAACCAGATTGTAATACATCATTGCGTGTTGGTTTTTTATCACCCTGTTTCTTCATTACAGTAAAAATTGATCCAATTGAGGCCAAACAATCAATATTTGATGAACCATCGAGTGGATCAAAATAAACGATATAAGAGCCCTTCTTCTCTTCCTCGACCTATTTCAGTAATCATCCAATTAAAATTATTTTGTATTTGTGTATTTTCGATAACTTTATACCTCAATAATATCCTCATTCTCTTCTGAAACCATATAAGCAACACTGTATGATGATTTTAATACATTGATGAAAAGTTCATTAGCTAAAACATCGAGTTTTTTAACTTCCTCTCCTTGTACATTAGTCTGACCAACAGTTCCAAATCTATTACAATAATCGATTTAATGGAAATCAAGTTATGATAACAATTCTAAAATTACTTACAATTGAGTTATACCGGCTCTTCTAACGGCACTACTGACAGTTTTAACAGCTGTTTGTATAGCTGCCAATAATTGTGACAATTCACCTGTAGCTTCTGGTACTTTTTTTTGTTCAGATAACACATATCTTGTTAAAGTCATACAATCAGAATCTATGCCCCTTAGGGCGGACTGAGACGGCTGGGTAGACATTTCTAATTTGCAACGATGCTATTTTAAAACTGACAATGACTGACAATTATTAGAACGACGACCTTTGTACTTTCTCTGTATATGTGATAGTTTGTGAGTAAACAAAATAAAGATTGATATTATTATTCTTACCTTATCATAAGGTCGAAGGTCACATATATCGCGGTTATCTCCTATTAAAATGAAAGTGTTTTTCCTTTCCCAAAATAAAATAATTCTTAAAACTTTTTACATTTTTTTTTCTCAATTATAATAAATTTTGTAAATTCTGACCTAATTAAGTAATACTTGAGTATTATTTGTTGTTAAGTATTTTTTATCAGTATTGCGTATTACAATTGCACCTATTTTATACTTTAGATAAAACCACCATAAATCAGTAATTTTAATAACTTGTTACGTGTAGTTAACGACAGAGCCGGACCTAGGGCACGTAGTGCGCGTGCTAGATATAACTTTCCGTCCTCATACTCCGAGTTTTTTTCCTTTATAATCTATAATCCACAATATTTTGCTGCCCTCAAGTGAATGTGCCCGTGGCGGACACCACTTACGTTTCGCTCTCGTTAAGTTTATATTTTACAGTAGTAGCTCGAACCTAAGGTTAAGCCGATATGTTGTCAATTACACTATTATTGGCCCAACAATAGAGTTTTCGTTCGTGTTCAGACTGTGTAATCTAAACGATTTTTGAGAGACAAGTTTGATTCATTTCAATATTTTCCTAACAAAAATTTCCAATGAGTAACAAGCTTCACATGATTGCTAGAGGTAATTGGGGTAAGGACTCTTACAAAATTCTATTTCTAAGAAATAGTGTAGCTTCTCTGTATGGCTGATTTGCTTGCTGATAAGGCTAGATGCTGGTAGATACTAAAGAAAGGGAGTTACCCATCGACAGTCAGTTATTGTCAAAAATCCGAATGTTCTCCGAGAAGCTCTGATAAACATTTTAAATTTAGTTGCGTCTCTTCTCTGTACAGTTATAGCCGCACGTATGGAATTTCTGACTATGAAGAGGTAAGTGTAAGTAAAGCCTTAGTAGCCTGTATCCCAAGGAAGCATTACGTTCAATTTGCTATTTTGTAATTGAAGAACCGGCTTAGGCTAACTATAAGAGCCTTTTCAATTTTTTCAGGCAACTCATTGCGCAGTCTGATAGTCGGAGAGGCGACCGCAAAAAATGGTTCCTATTTCTGAAAGGATTAAACTTTCAGAAAATATAGTACTTATGGTGACAATTATCACTAGCCTAGGCAACCCTACCGGAACCTGATCCGACGGCGGGAAAACCACATTTCCGGTACCAATTTTGACTCCCATAGAGTTAAAGCTTAAAATTAGTATCAAATTGTAGGTCCGTAAGAGCTCTTTCCAAATATATAGGGTTGCCTTTCTAAATCTTGATCGAACATATTGGCAACCCACTTTGAAATAACATAAAAAAAAAAAAATTCAAAGTTTTGATTCTTGACTTTACATAGAAATATCGAAGGTTCTTCGTCCACTAACGCAGTGGTTCTCAAACTGCGGGTCGTTAAGAATATAAAAGAGAAAACCGTAAACTAAAGAAAGTAAATTTTAATAGCAATTTTAGAACTAAAGAAGACGTTATGTGGAAATTATATTACTGTTTTAGAACAAATTCGGAAGGGAGTGGAGTGAGGGCAGAATACAAAAAGTTGGTAGTCACTCCACTAACGTAAGCGTTATCTACTTGTAGTCTACAAACATGTCGCAAATTCGTATATTGTTTGGCTTCGTCGACAAAAGCTGTTTCTTAGTTTTATAAGAGAAAATGAGGAAACTTTCTAAATTGCCAAAACTTCATTGTTTGTCTCGTTAAAAGCTTGTAACTGCGTCGAACAAATGTAATTGTTATCATTTTTCTAACATTCTGACCTTTTATTTAATAAACTTTTTATGAATAAAGCATCCTTTGAAAGATTTGAAAATAAAACAATATCTCCTCAATAGATGGCACTTGTTCTATAATGTAAAACCGTTCGATGTAACGGTAGAATGGAAAAATTGTATTACGAAAGAAGAAACAATAATAGAATTTTCCTTTTAGAAGTAGCTTAATCCATTATTACAAAATAAACTTATCTCAGAATTACAAATTGGATTTTGTCAAGAATTTTAATTTTGGTGGATGCGCCGGGCGAGGTTTTCGTTTTATAAATAACTACATCTACGAAAATACATTTCATTGCATATCGACTTTAAATCTGGAACACTTTAAGGGATAACATATTAATCCATGTTCCGTGTCCAATTTACATAATGCTATAAAACTGTTAAATATTCCTTGTTTGCATACTCTGACACGAAATCTGTGTACACATAGAGACAACAATAACAAACAGCATATTAGTCTTAGGCATTACTAACAACTTGAGATTGTTGAATTCTTTTTAATGTTTTATTGATCAATTTGAAAAAGCATTGGGGCCAAAAAACTTTGAAAGGGTTAGTGACGGTTTGCATTTATTTAAAAATCTGACGTACTGTACTGTAGGATAGTGAGGGTTGAGTTGATCATGACCTAGACTTTTAATACTGAATTAAGAAAAGAAATGCAAACGGAAGTACTTGTTATTGTAATAAATTACATTCAATCCGAGTAACAATACAGAAAGAGAGAGAAAGAGTGAGAGAAGGGGAGTAACGATGAAAACATTTAGAATTCCGCCCCACGTCCACATTAGCCATAAACGTAAATAAATCATAAACCAGAGGGTTGGCAAAATCGGCTTACTATGTAGTTTATGGAACTGCGGTCTGTAGTACTTAAAGGGACAACAATTTTTCAACAACCATCAACATCATTTAAAAGCATTCACCGATCGACTCTATCACCATTATCTTTAAAATATAGCAATATGTGAATGTTGTTGCTATCGTCACCAAACTCAAAAGAATGCCGGATAACTTCTTATTTTGTCTTTGATTTAATGTGAGTTAAAATGGAAAAGCCCCGGAATTGAAAAGATCCTGAACAAAACATATTCATAGGGGTTGCGGCGGATAGACGCAGTGCGCAAGCCGGGTGCAGTAGAGATCGATGTTCGCCGCCGCCCGACGTCGGTCTGGGTCGCTGTCGGTCGTTCACCTGCCTTTAGCTCCGGACTCACCCCCGGACGTACGCTAAAGAACTCAGTGTCGCAATAAATGACGTCTACGCTATACTTCCGCATTCGGATGACGGCGCCATTTCCTGATTATAATTACTATATGCTTCTATATGGAAAACGCAAACATTCGATAGGAACAGGGTTGATACACCATGCGTTATCTGTTTATATCAGTTAGGGGGCTTATTATCAGAAGAACAAATGTTTTGATCAGTTGAATACCTCGCTGATTTCCACGCTATTCAACCGCATTCATAGTATTCGCTATAAATAAACAATCTTAGTAGCGTTTTATTCCAAACAATTATCTTCTGCCATTCCAATTTTTTTCCAAAATCAATCCAATCAACATAATTAAAATATAAAAAGTAACAAATCTTCGATTTGTTTTCTCGTTTGGAACGTATCCCATAAATTTCACTTGATGTTTTTATTGTTTTAGTAGGGCCGTAGTTCCGTGTCGTTACATTTCCGAATATAGCGTAGTTCTTATTATCACTGAAACGCATTGTAACGCTCAGGACAAGGTAAGGGTAGTAACCTTCCGTGCAAATGGCCTCAGCGTTCGAAATTTTCTAGCGTGTTCCTAAAACAAAATCATTCATATAATCTGGAAAGCTCTTTGTAGAAACAATAATATAATATTGAATCATTAGAATTTTTTTGGAACAAAAAAAAATTAAACACACGTTCCACCTTGTGTTTAATATTTCAAATGTCATGATGTTGAGATAAATTTAGAAACTTCTGTAAATTCGTAAAGTTTGATAATTTCGCTTCAGATATGTTGCTGTCAAACGAAAATATCATTTCTAAGTTTACAAGACAGACAGTTTGAATAAAAAATCGTTTGAATTGAAGTGATTCTAGATTTAAACTTTATCTGTATACTTTAGGGTTGAATTTCATAATTTTATACATCAAATGTAGAATAAAATTAGGAATTAGGAAGACGGTCGCATCTGGAATAGCATATCAGGTGTGATATACACCATAATTTACATCCCTTATTCACTTTAATTACAACAATACACTCGTTAAGTCAGTACAATTACAGAACAGTAAAATGACTTTATAATGTTTGTGTATTATGTATATACGTAGCTAAATGACAAAAGTTAACTAATTTCATTACAACAATAATAATAATGAGAATTGCAGAATAACTACAAATTGATCATTATGGTTTTAATAATGAATCATAGCAGCAATGGACTCTGACCACGATTTCAATTAGAATACCATTACTGCTTTTCAAAATATTTACTTAATCAGAAAATTAAATAACTGGCCTTTATTTGAACATTCATTAAAGTTAACAAAGTCAAAAAACCGATAAAGATGTAATTATTGAAAAACAGACCATCATAAATACAGTGGTAGTAAATAACTAATAATATTATCAGTGGAATGACCGTGCGTTGTATCCCACAGTTTTCCTATAATTATCACACAAATAATAAATAACTATTGCCTTTCCATCTTTCTTCAATATTAATGAAATTAAATAAATTAAACTAAAGTTAAGTGAACGCAACAATGAAGAATTCAATCTATTTATAATTTGGTTTTGATGCGAATAGAAACAGGTCTTCAAACTTTGTCCCGCGATTTCCTGCAATTCCATGCAACCCCCTAGAGGTTCTACAAGTCAAAGCCCTTCGTCAGTCAGTCTGAACAAAAATAGTTTTCTGAATTCCTTGAGTCGACAAAGTTTGGAGACTACTGGTATTATCATTTATTCTACTGATATTTGATTAATCCCAAAACACTCGAAATTGTTGTAAAAGCAAAATTTTAGTTAAATTAAATGCAAACATAAAGTTAATAAAACATCAATCAGATAACTTTAATCTTTCGTTCTTACTTCAATAAAAGCAGATGTAACAGTTGTGTTGTTTAAATTGACAAATTCAACTCAATAATTCTTCAGCACAAATTGCGCAATATACTCAGAAAAACAATAGCAACTTCGACCAGTTTGATCCTCTTAGCAAACCGCTCAGTATTCTAGCTTAAAACTTAAAACGTTACAAACAATAGATGTTGTATAGATTGTATGGTCAATTGGTGATTCTGTATCCAAGCTAGTTTGCCTCATCGGTACTTATAAGGTGTCAAGTACTAGAGACATGAGAAACTCAAAGTCGTCTACCAAGTATCCTTCTTGGCCACTCCTTATTTTTATAGTGCTAGACGTCATACAAGGTCTTGGAGTATTATTTGAATATTTTCAGGATTTGTTGTGTTTTATCCATTCTAATTGGGAAAATGTAATAAATTGCTAATTTGTCTGGAAAGCTTTACATCAACAAATTCCAATAACGTTTAAACTAACATTTACTTTTTACGTTCAGTATAATAAGAAGCTCTATGAAAATTTTATGAAACACTATTTTCTCATTGTGGAATTATAGTAATTTTCTATTCTTTAAACAAACGTTTACCTAACTCTATAATCGTATAAGATCCAGTTTTTACATTTTTCATGTAAATAATATATGTACGTACAAAGAGAATACTTATCTCCCTTTCAAATCTAGTAATTTATTTTTGATTGAAATTAAATGAAAGCAATTCTCGTAAAAAAAAGCATTTCAACGTAATGACTACGCTCTTATAATCCACTTTTATTACAGCTTTTATTAATGAATACAATAATTCATATCGAACGATCATGGATAATCATAACACTCATATTGTAGCAAACATCATGATATGGAAATTGATTATAATTTTTGGTAAACGAAAAAAGTTCCTTTATATACCGTTTCAAAGATTTATTGTGCACTCGGAATAATAAAGCTCCACCTTTTCTGTGTGCAAATCGAATAGTGGATAGTCAATATCGATAGATATGCTACAAAATTGTAAATTTGTCTCGCAATAAAATGAGAAAATGCTTTAGTTGGAATTGTGGTTTATAAACGGCTCATTATATATTTGACCGGCGCATCCACCATTTTATGAAATTAATATTAGAATTATTCTTTCCAAAACTTAACCCTCTCCACTATTTATCAACAGTCGAAATTGCAATTTCAATTCATATTCGTACGGGAAACTTTCGTAGAAGTTACAAAACAGAATTTGCTTTCCATGCAAATTTGTATTAGTTGATAGAAAAATTTATAGTCTTAGGTACAGACAGATAGAATTATTTGTCTTTCTAATAAGGTTATCTATTGTAGAAAATGTTGGAAAGAACCTGTACGATGTCGCAAGATATATACACTACTTCTATCAAATGAAAAATCAACAATACAAAACTCTATAGTTGTTGGAATTGTTCCAGTATTTATGAAGTTGTAAATAAGTATATAGACATATATCTCAATAAAATTACAAGAACTTTATGTAGTGTTAATTGTTAAACATGATAATACTATAATCATAAAGTTTATAACATTTGAAAGCATAAAAAAGCAGAAACCTTCATCTGTAGAGACAAATTTGCGTATAATTGATAACTCAAGCAACAAACATAAAAAATGTTGCTATTTATGTTTGACTTCATCCAAACTTCTCTAATAACATTCTTAACTTTGTGCTGCAGTAATGTGTTTTAGAGTAATTAGAGAAACTGAGAAGAGATCATCGATCAATGTCTCTTACAGAAGTGGATTTTCATATCCTTCCTATAAATTTTTAATAAAGCAGATGCAAATCGTAATCATCTAATTACTTTCACTCATTTTTAAAAGCAATAACAACTCAAAGTTACATTGAAAACTTTTCAGTATTTATTAGCTTTTTATGTTATGTTCCGTTAAATTTTATTCCTGCTGAAATGGCATAACATTCAAGAAGCTTATTCGATAAGACGAACATCTACGAAGATGAGAACGCTATTCGAAGCAAATTTTAGGGGAGTTTCTTGCTTCCTGTGTATGTTAATGAGCCAGTTATAATGCAGTACACGCTGAAACTCAACTCTTGGGTGGATCTGGATGCTTTTTATTTTGATTGTTGTTGTAAATAACAAAATATAGCAACTTTGCCAAAACTATTTGCGACAGGTATAGTGAACAACATACAAACAAATAAGCTCTTCTACTCCCCCAACATTAATTATACCCAAGGGTAATCACATTTTTGGTATTATCATGAAATGTTATATAAAAAAACAGAAAACAAAACGGGGAAGACATACCAAAGGGAGTATTTCTCGCTTGTCTATTTTCTGTAATAAAATCGACAGACGGAAACACAAAAACAACATTTACTCCCTACGATCCGTTTATTAAATTTTTATGTGAAGGATACATTCGTGAGAGTGCCACTCGACAAGTACATGAGGGTGATTAAATAATTAAGACACAATATTGCAGATTTTACATCAACAAATGGAGAATTTCCTATTTAAACGACGATAAAACATAAAAAGTTGTCTGTAAACAAAATACAGTATTTGCAACTTTAAACATTTATCATAAACTCGTGACAACTGTTCGAAAAGAATTTTGTTAGAAAATTCGATTTAAGTTTGTTTGAACATTTCTAGAGATTTCAAACATAGTTGTGATAAGAAAATTTCTATATTACCATTACATTCTAAAGACATAATCTCCATATAAATATTTGAATATTTCCTTCATAACTCTCTAGACGCCCATTTCACCGGGCCCGAAACGTTAGGTAAGACGTGTAAAGATGTCCAACCCCTCCATCAGCTTGTACACAATAAGAGAGAATAAGTGAAATGGAAGTACCATGGCAATAAAAAGGGAACAACGTTGGTGAGAGAATTTGTCCTTATCCTTAGCAAATCGATACACAGTAGGGATTGGTTGAACGACCCTACAAAAACAACAATGTCTGTTTGATTTTATCATAATGAGAGAGGGATGATTAAGTGACGGATTATATGAGGAATGGAATTTTCGACTAACAATCAGAAAAAAATTATTGTAAAATGTACAAACAACACTTGGAACATTGTCTCGACATTTGACGCATTAGAGTGTAATAATTCGTCTTTGAATCTCTCGCAGGAGTTTATACTGTATGCCGCACCCTTGTATTCCTGCGGTACCGTGCTGGATTCCATAGCAACCCTAACTTGGCAAGATAACATCGAGTCGAGCACACTTATAGTGGAAATGCTTTCTAGGCTTGTCACCTTCGATTACAACAATTTTGACACAATACTCGTTGACTAACAGTTATAACAAAAACAATCACTAATAGCTTTCTTGTTGAATAATGACCAGAAAAACGTTTACATTTTTATTCTCTTCAATATACAAGCGATTGAAACTACATTATGATCTAAAATATCTTTAGAATGTTGACTCAACATTCTATTATACTAACTTTACACTAATGAATCCTTAGTATGGAGCAAAACAGAAAGCAATTAAACCGATGTTGTAAAATTCCTGTTGTTAGAGGTTTCAGTGTCTCTTGTTATGGCCATAGCTAATTCAGAATAGTTTAAATTGTTTGTGGGATTATAGGAAGTTGTCGAATTTACTTGTATTCAATTATCTTTAATTATTTACAGTTGGTCGATTTCAACAAATATCAACAATGATATAAAACGATGAATAATAACGTTTAGCATTTGTCATTGATGTTTCTATCATACTTTTCAAAAAGAATTTTAATAAAAATGGTTTTGTTCAACTTCTCTCTCAAAAAATTGTAATTAAATTCCACTACCATAAAACTTGGAAAACTCTCGGACTTCTTTAAGAGCCGCAGTAAGAGTTGCAGGGGATTTTAAGGACGACTTCCCTGAGGACAATAGCATAATAAAAGCATTTGTCAAATTGTTTCGACAACTAACTGCTCATACAATTTACGGCTTTTGCTAGTCTAAACGTGTCCACTCCACCATCCAAACTTTTGATAGTGTGTGATTATGTCGACAAACAAAACTACAGTGAAAGTGTTTAGAGTACGGAATTGTATGGAATTTTTCAGGTGCATGTGTGGATTTATTAAAAATTCATCGCAAATCATGCAAATTATTTCAGTCTTGAATGACTAATGGACATCGTAGATCAATAAATTGATTTATTGATGGTTTTGTCTCGTACTATAGAATCGTACTGTAGTCCCAACTGCAGATGAAACTGAATCAATTTCATTATTTATAGTTCCACGTCATCAGTCAGTCAACGTACGTTTTCTAAAACAATCCTTTCAGGAAAGTTAACCAGATAATCGGCTAACTTGCAATTTCTTGTTTTTTTAAGCTAAAACTTTGGATTCTATTGGTGAATTAGTGGTGTATTGAAAAAACAGAACTTTAACTCTTCCAGTTGATAATTAAAACTTGTTTACACATTCAAGACAAGACATGTCCCTTTAATAAACGTGTACAATTAAGCAGGTTTATTCAAGGGCTGTAATTCTACGTGCATGAATGGTTGCAGAGATTTGGCAACTCAGCATTGAGCTGGGGCTGTGTCATATTATCGACCGGGGAAGTTTTGTGGAGTCAACAGCACGAGACCAACACTACACTACAGTTGTATACAATGATGCCCAGCCTTGACACGAAGTAACCGAGTAAACTTACCCTCGGCTCACTACTTTAAACAGCTCTAGGACGTTCTTTACAGGAACCACTTGTCCTATATTTCCTTTAAATTACTAAAGGACGAAACTGAACCTTGTCGATTGTAGCGTTTTTTTTTCTACCTCTTGTCCTTGTCCCCATATTCATTCTTGTTAAATAAAACAATCGTGTTCTTTAGGATATGCTTATATTACACACATTCAGGCTAATTTTTTGATTTAAAAATGAATTCCTTCCATCTGTCCATCGTTACATCTCTGAAATGCCTTAGGCTGCACTTGTTTTGTGTCTTTCTACGTTTATTTGAATTCTTTTTAAAATAATAAATGAATACTGTACTTAAAAATGAACCCACAAAGGTTCCCAACTGCCATTTATATATGTAACATGGCATACAGGTAGCGAATAAATAACAATAATAATAAATAATAATAATAATAATAGTGAAAATAACGACAGCTGATCGTTGGGCAAGTTAGATTTGTGACGTAAACAGCAGATGGCTGTTCAAGGGGTGTATACACACACTGTATACCTTGAATTTTTCGATGAAAGAAACAACCATGAAAAGGTATAGATGAGAATTTAAAGTTTCTGTCCTTGGCAAAAAATTTTTGTTGGTTCTCAAATACATTTCAGGTAGAAGAGAGAACCGATGGAAATAAACAACAAATCCAAAAAGAGAAATTACAAAGCAAAGCCTTTGTGTGTGTATGAATAGTATTTTATTTAACAATTTTTTGTTTTCATATTCATACAGAAAATTGGAAATTGCCTTTAACACATCCACATCTAAATGGAAAACAGTTTTTTTTTTGTTTTCTTTCCAGATAAATCAGTCTGTTTTTCACGTTAGAAAAACTTTTGAACATTACTATTTCAATTCGAAAAATGTCTAAAACATAAAGGCACAGTTTATATCATTTTTATAACATAAACCTGCACAACTTCAAACTATCAAAAATAAGAAAAACACAACAATAAGAATTAACGTCTCTGAAATGGATTACAGTTCAATGGATCGTTTGTTACGTATTTTCCAATATTTGATATTTGTTCATGATGAACCAGTAGATTAATTGGAATTCGGAAATATAATGAGATTGGAGTGGTTTCAAATATTTAACCGTTCAAATATGGCATTTAATTGAGTCGGCCGTTGGTTAGCCCCGATACCCAGGGTAAATAATGAAATTCGCCCTGAAAATGTCAATGCATATCTGCATGTATTTATATGGGTACGTATATATTTTTAGAACTGATAACGATACGGAAATTATACAGATGATTCGGTATCATTTCCTTGATCAGCTTTAAATCGTTTTGTTTGTGGATAATCAATATGTTCTCCAGAAAATTTATCGAATCAACTATACGCTGTTGTTTAAAATAAATAGAATTGGGTAAATTTGCACATTTGTTTTATAAAGTACCACAAGGAAATCTACTGGATTCGTGCTGCTTCGACATTGAACTCAATCCGATAACAAGCATAGAGGTTGGAAGTTTTACGTGACTTTATCGTACTATAATAAGGTTTCTGTAAATAAATGTTGTTTTATGTAAAATAAGTTTGTTTGGCACAATTTTCCAGAGTAATTTCTTAAAACAGTGTTACTTAAAATTGAAGCTTTCGAAAATCTTATGTAAGGAGCAGCCCATTGAGATTCATAATTGATGGTGGAGGAGCCAGGTGGACCGTATACCTGTATATGCGTGTTTTTTTTTTGTTTTTTTGGTGAAAAGATGAAAGCCAAGCAGCTGTTATGGCACATGCCTTCACAAGATGCACCTAATTCTTCAAGATGTCGTGTCCCAAACCTTTGTATGTTTATACCGTTGATTTCACCTACCTGGAGCAATAATAAAGATTCGAGTAAATTTTTCAAAAAGATCGATATCTACCAGATGTAGAAAACGATTAACAACAACAACAAAAATAAAAATAAAAACGTTGGCTTTTCTTTGATTCGAAAATTTCGTAATTAATTTCCGGAATAGTAAACCGCAAAATAATTTCTGTTGACACGAATGTCTGATATTACAATCCTTTCAGTACTCTAAATCGAATCAGTTTAATAGAATTCGTTAAGTTAACAATACGTGACCGTATCCCATATGCCGAATTTTATAGTACATGAACATGAAAAATGCCGTTGGTTAAAAATTAAATTGTGGGTTGTCTGTTGTGGTTCTCTTTTATAAAACTTCACCATATGGGATATGAGATTTCGAATATAGGTCGACACAAAATTACCTATTGTATATACAACTACATCACGTAAAACACAACTTATTAGTTATACATGTAAGGCTAAGGCTAAGGCTAATAATTATAAAAAGAGTTTTTATTTGGTTCGATATTATTAGCAATACACTATAATTGAATTTATCAGCTGCTCAGGAATTGTTTGAAAAAAATTATATCCATCATCATAAAAGCAAGGATGTGGGTACTTGCTTGAGTACCTACCACCACAATAATACAACAATAATAGCAATAACAAAAGAAACACTTTTTATATTCGCATTTTGTAAAAGTCTAAAGCATATCAGGTGTGTATTGGAATTAATTAGCTGTACTGGTCAAATTATACGCACCTGCCAGTTTTATGTAAGACAAGACCACTTATCGAACACGTTTCTGTTTACATTTAATATTTAATTTTTTATGTGAAATAATTGAGTTGATTACGAGCAATAAATGAAGAGCTCATACTTCATAAAAACATCAAATAAAAACGTTTTCAGATAAAGTAATTACGGTCTTCGGCAACAATATCGAATCATTTTGAAATTTAGAAATTAAGACTATAGCTGTAGGTCTTGCTTGCATTGTCTAATTGTTGTTCCAGCTGCAATTCGCTTTAATATCCACACATAAAGGAAGTGAAATCTGAAATTTGCTTTATTATTGAATAGACGAAATGCATCCACGTTTTAGGGCGGCTTTTCGAATTGTTTGTTAAGAAGATGAGATGGTGAAGATGAAGGGAGGAAACGTTTCGATTCTGTTTGAAATAGTAAAGTCTTGTATTCGAAAATATTAGCCAAGCGTGTATAACTTAAAAGGAATATCTCAGGTAGAAAATCCCGTCAAAATAAAATCGACCTTCCTATTTTAAGTGCTATTTAATACCAAAATAATACCCTACATTCGATCTCATAAATAATACAGATATACTATTAAACGAAAAACGTCTACTAATTATTAATATTACAATGATCGCTCTGGCGATTGTGGAATCTTTCATTATCGATAATGTGAGATAAAGTAAACTGAATAACATAATAGTGACCTGAATTTTTTCCCAAAAAATTTTCCTACAATAAAACAATACTTTGTATATAGTTTCGGAGGAATTAAATCGAATGAGTTTGCCTTTAGGACAAGAGAAACATATCTGGACACAGTGGAATGGTTAAATGACGCCAGGTGGGTCTCACCTATAACGAACAGCACCTGCCATTTTTTATGAGCATTGCTGAAGTGTTTTTCAAAATTCAAAAAAATATAAAAATCTCTGTAATAATAATAATAATAATAATAACAACAACACAGGAGTAACAGTAGATACATGTATGTGGGTTTTGTAGACTTAAATCATAATTACCCTAACGAAGTGTAACATTATCATCATTAACATTCTGGCATAGTTATTTTGAAACTTGAGTCGTATACCAAAATTTTCTACAAGATGAAGAATGAGACTCACCTTGCAGGTGTAAATGTTAATATAGCTACCCACATCGTTAAATCAATCATTAAAAATTAATTGACTCGTCTCTGCTACATTAATTACAATAAACGTCTGTAATTAGTTAACACTATTTAAAAAGAATTAATTGTATGACTTGCTGCAAATCTAACATATTTATATTAATGGTATGTTAATTAATAAAAAAAAAAAAATTAAATAGGCATCTAACCAGTCGTCGATTATTTGTGAGATTTTCAGTTAAGAAATTGTGTGAATTTAGAAATATTACGCTCTCAGCATCATTGGAGAGGAATATACACGCTGACAACAACAACAACAACAAAAAAAAATTAAATTCGAAACGAGTTGCAGAGATTTTGTGGGCAGGTGAAGGGACCCGCCGTCGATGGGAACCGGTGCTATCAGTGTAGAAAAAAATAAATAAAGAACAGCCGGTGGTGAACAGCTGATACATTTTAATGCTAAGTGATCTCATAATAAATCAGCTGGCCGGATACTTTTTTTATTTCGACTCGTTCAAAAATTTTGACAAACGGAGGAAAGACAACAAATTCATTAAAAAGAAAATATATTTGAAACTTGATCTTTAAAGACCTCTTGCATTGTCCTAATAAAAGTGGTGGTAATAGTCGTAAATTTGTGGATGAAATAAATAAAAAGGGCAGGTGAAGTTGGGTCGTCTATAGGTTTTATCTCTATGACGACATGTATAATTAATTTCGGGTTTGGTTTATGTTTTGAAAGATTTGGCTATCAAAGTGGAGAATCGACCCACTCAAAATAGATTCACGATCTCAATTGTTTTTATGTAAAAATACGGATTCATTAATTTCCAGTCATTCAATCATCTTCTCCTGTACAATAAACAGACTTTATAATTCCTTTTGAATACAAAACGATCTTTGGATTTGTTTCCATCAACTCTTTACAACTTCAAGATTATTTGTTAAACGCTCACAATTGACGCCTAACACAATAAGGGAAAATCCTTATGATAAAACGTGCAGTTCTTACTTTAGCGAATCAAAACTAAAGGTTTTATTGCGTATTTTTGGACACTAAATGGAAGACGATTTCAAAAAGAAATTTTCTACTAATTTTGAAAAATCACTCTTCCCTCTATAGCGAGTGAAACTTTGAAAAACAGCGATATTATCTATAGGGCGATTCCATCGATAACTTGTCAACTCAATACATTTATCATATGCCAAATTTACTCCAAATCTACCGAAGTATTTTCTGAAAATCGTCGGAATCTCCAGTCAGATTTGGAGCTTCCATATAGTTCCCCAGCAAAAACTGGAGATGCACATAGTTTATAACGACTTCTGCTTCTATAAATATAGTACAAAGTTGTAGATTTGAAGAGCAATAACGAATATGTGTTGTATTAGAACTACATACGGCACTTTGTATAACCATACCGTGAGTGGAAAATAAGATTTTTCTGCTTCATCAGTAACTCATATTGTGGAAAATGCAATCATTGCTCTTTATTTTTAACTCTCTTATTAACAATATAAATGGCAGAACGCTTTGTCCTGAGTTTCATGGTAAAGTTTCTTATTTATTTCAGCTGTAGTTCATTGCCGAAAGTCGCGTACTCACCTTCTCGTAAATTGACTTGTAGACGGACTCATATCATTTAAGTTAATTAAAGGTTACCGTCTTTCGACGAAATACAATTAAGATCACTAACGATAATAACTGTAGAGTATTTGAAATTTTATTTTTACACGTACTATGTTAATTTAAAATATACAGGTTGAGACATTTCATCTAGGAACATAGAACAGTCTTTAGGGTGGATAATCTCATTTTAACCCAAAGGAAGGTTATAAGACTGTTCCAGTCCTTATAGTTTCTTCTATGTTCCTATATGAAGTGTCTCAACAATTTTGTCTTATGATGTTCTTCGATCTTTATGAGATCCAAAAAATTTCTCAGATAATGTTGCTCCACATCTTGAAATTTTCCTAGATTTCTCTCATCTATGTTTCGATTTATTCCAATAAACTTTGCAGTGCTATAATAAGAAATGAGAAAAGTATTGTCAGCGGAAGTTAGATATCCGTCTTTAGTATTGCCTACGTTTCTTTATAAATATCACAATGATGACTCGTTTTATACGAGTAGATTCTATATTTTTTCCAATCAGGAAACTTTATCGAATTATATCTATGAAAACAGCTCTCTCCACGATCCTATTATTGAAGAATCCAAAGATGATCATTAATAAATAAGACTAATTCTCATTCAATTCGTATTTGATTGATTATTTTGGTTTTGTTTATAGACAATCCAATCATTCAAATAACTGAAAAAAAATAGAAAACACATAGGAGTATATAGAACATTGAAACGGTCATTGGACTGTGCTTATTAAAGCAGCTGCACCTCTCCCATTTCAGTTCACTGATGCATCCCGTTAATCATCATTAAAATAAAAGGAAAAACTAGGCCGTCTCATCACTAATTGTTCCATTACTCTATTGTACTCATCTATTGTCAGTCATCCTCATTCAACAAATTCTACTTTTAATCTTTCAGTTTTCATGAATGTTTTCCACAATATCTTTTCATTTCAATTTCAATTGTATTTCTAACGAATCATTATTCTACCATAAATCGTTTAGCAATTGTTTCTTAATGTTTCAAACACCGACAATGTGCGTATATTTGTGTTGGTGTATGGTGTATGTGTGTGTGCATATAGGGAGAGTATTGATAATGGTGCAGATGTGAAAGATAGATTGGACATGTTTATGATTAATGGGATCGTTTTCTGCTCGAATAGAGGGAGGATTTCTTAAAATCTAAACTGGTAATTTCAATGACGAAAATGAGATACTTCTAGCACTTCTTTTTGATAAATATTTCTTGTTTATTTTGCGGAATGTCTAAGTAGAATCGATAAAATATCGATTAGATATAGAACGTGTTTTCTTAACGTAAATATCTTTTATAGTCTATAATTTTTGATTCTTGTAGAAGATTGATAGGGGAAAATTGTTGACTCACTTTATCCATTAGGGTTGGAATTATAACAATAAGGTTTGTGTTTACTAACATATCCAGAGAACAATAACAGATGCTGTTTAAAAACATACTTTCCAATAACAATTTCAACTGTACTGATAATAGATACATTATCAATCAAGCTATTAATGTATTGTTAATGCTACATTCATAATTTGTAAGCTTTATTATCAATTAAATCAATAAATTGTATTGATTAGTTGATAATTAAAGATCTTATCCACGAACAAGAAATAAACTTTGTCTAAATAGAAAGTTTTACGTGTTTTGCTGTTAACAACTTGCTTCTATCCTTGTTTGTTATCAAGAATATTATAGTAGATGTTTAATGTCCTGTTGGCCGCACCCCCATCATCTTTGGAATGTAATCTGCCAAGGTGAATGTATATGCAAAGAGACATTGAACATTGCCACAGACGAAATGTACTAAATGGCACTTTTCCAACGTATATAATTCAGACAACAATTTAATGAAAAGTCTCGCCGTGTTGCAGCAGGGGTGCGGTTCCCATGACAACACTGCAGCCGGGTTTTGCTGCTGGGGTTTGCTCGGTAGAGGGCTGGATGTTCAGGCTGGGGGTGGCTTTGCAATAGGGTGGCCCGTCTGTTACCGCTGTCGTTGCTCTCTCTCACACCCTCTTCCTATATACTAACTTCAATCCCTAATACTCTAACATTCCCATTCTAATCAACTACCACACACACGTTTTCACAATATACAACTTCTAATGTATGCCCGATAATCATCAAAAGAGAATCGTTATATTTCAAAGAATTCAATTGAAGTCGGAACCAAAATCAAAAAGGATACCAATCAAATTCGATCGTTACAAATTGTATTGTGTTATATTTATTTTAAGAAATATAACACAATGATTTAATAGAAAGGGGGTAACCGTTTATAAGTAATTTTCTTGTATGCTTTGTAGATGTTGCTACTTATAGTTTAATTTAGCCTAAAATTGTACTTTCAAGTAATTTGAGGGGTTGTGCTCCAAATCTTGAGCCCTTTATGTTCAGCGTTGCGTTATAAAGACGCTAACTCATATTATGACTTATTTAATATCTTCCATAATGTTGACTTGACATGACATGATTTTTATAAAATTTGTTAACCATTCTCAAATTAATCATTCTCTAATAATATCGATAGTTGCTGAAATGGTATGGAAAATTTTATAATTATTGTTCATTAGTTGTTGTTGTTGGAGAACGCAATAAACCCCTATCTGTTGATATAATCTACTTCGGAAATTTCCACTGAAAATAATTTCCGGAAGTATATAGACCAGATTAGATTGGAAATACAACCTAGTCCTGCATAATAGAAAATCCAATTTAAAAGTAGAGGCCAAGTCAACCACTACTACTACTATCACCCATTTACGTTCTTCCGGACAATTTAGCTTGCGGCCTTCAACAACGATCCAAAGCTCATGGCCGTTGTCACCCTTCAGTATGCTTAAAATTCCAGATCACGGCTATTCCAAATAATAAAATCGTTTTATATAAAGCTCGCGTAAATGATATTTTAAGAAGCTTTTGTTATTATATCGACATAACAACTAGGATCATTTATTATTATTCAATTTGCAGTTCTTTTTGAGAGAGTTATATTTAGAAATGTTTGATTAATATCTTATTTACTTTTTTGACACGCAGCACATTCATATTTAATTGATGCTACAGAATATTGACAAGTCGATAATAACATCAAAGTATATTGAATAGGGAAAAAAAACGTACGTACAAATATAAACGGACAATAACCCTAGACGGGGTGGTGACTCAACAAACAGGGAAGTTGATGTCGTGTACACAAGTACAAACAACTTACCGTATGCCATCCAATAGAAGAATATGGAAATGATTCCCTTGGTAATATCTATGTTACTAAAACTATAACGCCATTCCCACGATTACAATCAAACAATAATATTAACATATTTGTTGAGCTTAACTTTTATGGTAAATTGCGAAAAACCTGTACAACACCATCTACCAAAAAAGTATAATGGAACATATTTCATTAGTTAAATGCAGACAAGAATATGATTACATTGTACATAAAAGTATATGTTTATGGCCGCATTTTATTTCGGTTAGCTTCACCAACATTTAAACATAACTCTCTAATTCGCAGCCACTTATTGTAATTCCCATAAAAACAGCTCCATTATGTTATAGAGAGAATTTATATTTATTAAATTTTTTTCCGACAAAAACTATTAAAAAGCCGAAAGTTCCTATTAAACATCAATATGTTCCAACATATTTTTTGTTTATCTACAACCCCCTACTGTTAAAATGATAAATTAATTGAAAAAACCTCCATTATAAAGGTGGAAATTTAATTAATTCCAAGATTTAATAGCGTCTTTTTTCTACTGGGTAGTTGTGGTGTGTACACATAAAAGTTTCCCCTTGTTCACGTCTATTCTAAAGGAAAACTGACAAGTTTCCTTGTAAGTTTGGTTGAATCGCCTTCCGGCGTCCAATAGAACAGTCGCGACAACATCCCAAGAATCATCCCATGGGATCAACATGGACTGTACATTTAATGGTTTGTACAACAACAAAAAAAGAACGTGGCAATAAAATTGTGAATATGTCATGGTGCAAAAATGAACCATTAATGATTTGTTGTATGGTCAACGTTGAATGTGCATTCTTAGAAAGACATTTACGATCTGTACAAAATATTGATGGATAATTTTTTAAAGAAAATTCCATTATAAATTCTCTTCCGGTCGATTCTTTATTTGGTGTTGTTTATTTTGGAGGATTTCAGGTGAAAGACATCTTTATATAGCGTTCCAAATTATATAAACACCTGGAGCATTATTATTCCTTATTGTTAGTTGAATGAACAAATTATTATTTATACGCTGTCTATTTTGAACTTTAGGTAGTGAAAGTGGTGACCATAGAGTGAAATTTGTGGTAGAAAACATCTTTGAAATGAAATCTAGTCATAGCTAACCAATACCTTATTTTATCGGTCGAAGTTTTGTTGAAACCCACTGGGAGATTTGGGAAATTTGTTTTTATGGTCAAGTCTTCTGAATCAAAGTGGACGAAGTATACGTTTGATTCAAAGTTGTACAATAGACAAAACTAAAGTTGTTATTTATTTTTTTCTACATATTTCTGCTGTCACAACTGCTTTATAATGAATCTCCCAAAATTGAAAGAATATTTTTTCGTAAAAACTTCCCCAATAAATATTTCGCTAAGGTTAACGACCTCCAAGCATGCGTTATCAAAAAGGGATCCATACAACAAACGCAAACGCACTCACATACAAAGAAACGATTTTTTACCCTTTTTTAACGGCACAAACTCTATATACTCGTTCTTTTCGACTGTTAATGAATTGTTTTATTTTACATATATATGTGTTGTACCTACATATGAATATTATGTGTGAGAAACAGCCCTAAATTTCATATGTATGTTAGTGTGTGTGTTTTGTTGTTTTTTTATCTTTTTGTACCTAAGGCTATGAGGGTGAGCAACCAGCTCCACCCTAGCATATCTTATCCACAAGCAACAGCAATAACCACCCTGCTGCTGTAGCTGATGGTTTTTACTTTGATCACTGTTACGGTAGGCTTACATATAATGTAGAATAGCCATCCTTTATCATCATCCCCTTTTAAGCGCCATTCCCTTTACCCTTTCTACTTTTATTATATAGAATGTAATTAAAATAAATGTTGTACTTTTAAATCATTGTTCTAGATGTAATCTTTAAAAAATTTTTGAATGGAAAGAAAAGAGATTGGAATATGAATTGGGAAAAGGATGGAATGGTAGAAGGCACTTTAAAAAAGCATTTTGCAAAATTATACCAATTAATGCCAATGAATTAATTAATAATAAATAATTGAAGAAATATTGAAACGAAAACTTATCAGGAGGTTTTCTCATTTAGATGTTATCGTGGTTTACAATCTTGTTGGAATAATACTAGCGGCAATCTTATAATATTTCACGATGTTTCCCATTAAATTTAAATAATACCTGACTGATAAAAGTGTAAATTAAATAATTCAATTGTTAATTAAAATTTTGCCCCATAAAACACAATTAATTGTTCTAAACATAATTACAATTGTCAAAATAAGGATTAGAGACCGTCTTCTGAAACATTAAATTCCAACACAAAAGTCATATTGATGTTTATCCCGGGTATCAGCAATCGTATGGCAAATTAGCGTTCCAGACTACCTTGAACCGTCTATTAAAGGGTGTTGTTGTTTAGACTGTGCTATTTGCCCTTTATTAATTTACAGAAACATATAATAAATCTACAATATAGTTCACATTCAAATTACACCTCTCAGAAACTAGTCCGACGTTTTGTTAATATACTATTGAAGATCAAGAACCGGTATTTAGCATTTTAAATTTGAATTGGTGGAGAAAGAACAACGGCAGGTTTGAAAGGATTTATATAAAAGAGAAAAAAAATAAAAAATAAATAAAGAGTCTGGATTGTTCCATCCAGCAGGATCAAATAAGTTGAAAGACGAGAAAAAAATCCACATTACTTCTAGCAGACGGGTGAGAAAAACAATGTGACAAGGCCGTTTCAATGATAAAGTATGAATAGTTTATTATTGTTTTATTTTATAGACGAATTCGTGATCTTCTTATATTCACGACTAACGTTGAAATCAAATAGGATTTATCAATCGTACATGTAATTGGCGTATTAATTTCCCATCAGTTGACCGCACATGATAAAGACAAACATATACAATAATGGTTAGGAGTATATGTTTGTTGCAGCAAATTTCACATCAACGCTTGGATTATTGATTCAACAATAGCACAACTCTCATAAAAGCAATCGTACTGTCTATGATTTATAATCCAGTGATGTACTGTATACATAAAGTTGGTATATGATTTATTCAATGAATCGTCTGGATGCACCAGACAAATCAATAGTTGAGTAAAAGGATTTCAATCTAGCAGTTGCAAAAACTAACAAACCAACAAAAATCAAACAATTCTAGCAAAACTAACACGAAGCAAAGTTGATTACACACACAAAAACGGTCGGATTCACGGAGGCTGGCCAACCAAAAGATCGTTTACCCTGAAAAGCTCTAGGGAAATGCCAGTTTCGCTGTAATCATTTCATTTTATTGTGTCTAAAAGAATTGTTATTTGCACACATTGATGTTGAACACATAGTATAAACAATTAAACAAAACAAAATTTGAATTGTCGAGAAACAGCCATTAAAACAATTTGATCGTAATAAATTTTCATTCATCCATCTGGTTTGTGGCTAAATCGGATTCGGAATGTATTAAGCATTGAACAAAACAACCATCTCCCCTAAACGAAATCACACCAACAATTTACATACCGCATTAAACGATAAATGGCCATCAGAATAAACAAATCCCACATAGATATACGAAAGCAATGGCGGCGGCGACAACAAGTAAATGTAAAGGAATGTGCAAGTTTATGTGTGTGCCCGTCCATCCATCCATCCATCCAGTTAGTCGTACAGAGAAAACTCATCGAAAAGGATGATAAAGCGTATACGCTAGGATACAACAGATGACGGCAAGAATGGAGAGGGTTTCCATGGCCACGCACACCCTACTGTCGACCAAATAAGTTTTCCTTAATCATTATATAACGGATATACTAATTTAATATGGACGATAGTGAGGGAACGTTGCCACTTTCGGGAAATGGTTTCAACCGATTCAAAAAATGAGTTTTCCCAATCATCAATTGTAACAGTAAAAGGGAAGGTAAATATTGTGCAACCAAGTTGGCATCGACAATTACCATCAAAAACAAATATAAATATATATTTTTTTTAAATCTTGTCGTTTGTTAATTTTATTAAAATTCGAAATTGATGGAAGTCAACGACTTCAATGAGATTAATTCGATTATATTTCATCTAACACACTCGTTCTCCTCCTTATAACATCACCTGGCTTTCAATCTACTTTATATAATCTGATTTTGTATAATGTTATAATAAATTATGTCAAGGCACAATGAAACGGCCTAGGGCACGTGCCCTCGCCCCCTAAATAGGGGTCTTATTCGTTCCGCTGGAATATTTCATCTGCCTTTCTTAAACTCTAAATGCCTCCTCTTCAATGGAAAAAAATCTTATTTTTTATTATTTTTCCATTGGGATTTTCAGTAGATTATAAAAAGATTATGAAACATTAATAGAGACCCTTCATCGGGCACAATCTTTGCAAATCTAATGAATTTGAAATGAAAATATTATGAATTTCCATAATAAGCCGTATTTAGAATACATTGAAATTCCCTCAAGAAAGCAAATAAGAGAAGAGAAAAATAATCCTGACAGATGACAGACTTTCCATTTTTCACCATATTGGCGAGACGTTTTTTGTAAAAAGGGATTTTAGGTCAAGGCTCTAAAATCATTTGCAAATGTAATGTAATTGAGTAAAATAAGCTGGATAACACCAGTTATTATATTTACTGAAATAAATTACTTTGATATAAGGAGGTTGCCAACAATACATGCATGTAGATCTGAAATCTTGCCTATAAACAACAGTTGTCGACTAAAAACCGTTTCTAATCCAGTCTCTATATATCGAACATCTTGAAATATGGGGAAGTATCGCATTTTTGTTGAATTTAGCCGTCTTTATGGTTGATTTAAATATGGAATTTGTCAAAATATTGGTGTAAACGGTTGGATTTCATAGCGCCACAGTGGGTCGTTAGAACGGATGTTGAATTTTGCCGGTTTATTCCAACATCCGAACACGACCTCGTTTATTCGAACTGTTAGAACGAGAACTGACGACGCCACATCATCGATTTCAGTTCACCTTACGCTTTGGTTTTGTGTTGTAGATATTGCGTTTGTTTGTTTTTATTATTATTTTCAACTAATTATTATCATGAATAATTTAAAGAATGCAACAAAAAAGAAACGTTCCCGTCGAGCTATGACATTAGAATTAAAACGAGAATTAATCAGACTTAGTGATAGTGGTATGAGAAACTGTGAGATATGCCTTAAATATAATTTATCAGCATCAACTGTAGCAACAATAATAAAAGATAAATATCGTATATTGGAGGAAGTTAGAAAATCAACACCATTATTATCGACAGTGATACGTAAACGTGGTGGAATTATTGCTGAAATGGAATTGTATCTGATTAGTTGGATACAAAACCAACGACGTCAAGGTATTGCATTAACAATACGTGAAGTACAAACGAAAGCGTTACGTATCTTTGAAGAAATCAAACAAAATAATAAAGATAGTGATGAAACATTTCAAGCTAGTAAAGGATGGTTTTGTCGTTTCCAAAATCGACACAATTTACACAACATTAAAAGTTTGGTAGAAATGAAAAATACTAACAATAATACAAACGAATCTTTGGAATTTTCGAATGATGATTCAAGCAGGCAAGATAAAAAAAAATTGTTTTATTTTTCTCAATTTATTCATTTATTCCCCACTTTCTTCAAACAGAAAATCTTCCGATGATAACCAAATCAACAACAATAACACTGTCATCAAAGAAGAAGAAATTTCACTTGACGAGACCAATAATTTCGATTATATTCAACCGATTTCTCCAACTAATGAAACACTGGATGACGCTGAAATTTTTCATCCGGAAAATTCCGGTCGGCATAATGACACTAGATGGATTTATAACGAATCTAATCTATCAAATAATAAACAAATCCATGATTCTTTGGATGAGACAAATTCAACGTTTAGTTTGAATACAATGAAAACGAAAAACGAAATTTCAAATTATTATAACAACAATAATAATAAAGATGGTCAGGAGGATTCTATCGATTTATTATTTAGAAGTTATGCGAAAATGTTGAGAAAATTTACGCCAAAAAGGCAGATTTTGGTTAAACGTAAAATTCATCAAATTTTTATGGATGCTGAATTAGAGGAAGTTGAAGAGATGCAAAATAACACTAATTAGACTGTGATCAATAAAATAATACACTTACCTTGTATAAAAACCAACTGTATTGTTCGTCTTTCTTAACTTGACCGACCTGACTCTCTCTCATGGAAAATAACTTAATTCTTCTGATATTCATCTAATTTATTGTCGTACACACAACTTGTTTGTTTTGCATTTAGCGGATTTTTTGATTTTAGACCGCAAGATAAACAGCCAGTGGCGTGCACGGCTAAGCTTATACACACTGGTAGCTTGTAATAAATGACGTTGCCTCAGTTGTCTATGTTTATTTAACAAGAACCATTCTCAATAAAGCTTTCGTTCACTAATATTGTAGTTAATTTTTTTCGTCTTCCAAACTTAAACCATCGAGTCTGGTTTTACTCTACTAGAGTCAAGTCGATTGGGTTAATCTAGAAGGAGTATAGTAAGGTTGTTGCGTAGAACCGACGTACTTATTTAGAAACAAGACTAGGAATGAATATAAATACATTTTTATTATCATAATTATATATTTTACTAGTTAATGTTATAATATACCTATACTGTATGTTTTTATGGGTGTTTGATAAAATAAATGAATTAAATAATATAATAGTATATAGCAACATTTATTATATTATGTATTTAGTTAATGTAGAAAGATAATATTAAGTATATATATAGATAATATATACTTTCCGAAAAACGTGTACTCGTACAAAATACTGACTGCATAACATATATATGTTTATGCTACGTATAATTCATCAATAATTATTAAAATATATATGGGGAGATTAATAACATGATCAAGGAAACGTCCTTACATTCACTTTTTAATTCTTATTGACATCCTCACAATTAACAATCAATATAAAGTTATAAATGGTCGCGGATTGTCCTTTTTTTTTTTGTTTTACATAGAATAGCCATTTGTTTTTGATTGGCATTGTATTATTTATCTGAAATAGATGAAAAAAAGGAAAATTTGGGGGCGTGGAAAAGAAGGACCTAGAACCAGGACCATTTACAACACAACTACAACTCATGGGAATATACACACCATGAACACTCATATACAAAATATTTCACATCGAGAACACGTTCAGTGGAACTCTGAATAATTAATAATATCGTTCAAAAATAAACAATATTGGAATAAAAAATATTCTCCTGCAAAAATATTGAATTTTTAGTATACTTCGATAAGCAAAAGTTCCATTTTTTCTCATAAATTTTTTTTTATTATTATTATTTAAGAAACACCAAAGGCCATACAGGTCCCGTAATTCAGATTACAAAATAATTAAAGATATTGTTGTTACAATATTATTATTAATAATAATATCAGTATATGACGAAAATATTTTATTTAATGGCATGCGATAATCTGGAATTTGCAACAACAGATGCAGCAAAACTTTTTACAATTATTGTTTATTGTTTGTCTTTTTATTTTATTATTAAAAAACTAATTAATTAAAATAGTTTTACATGCTATTTTTGGATTTATTGTTAAATCGGATAAGATTATCTCGACGCACTTTTAAAACATCGTTCAATATGAAAATATATCGATTTCAAAAGCGGCTACAGGGGTATTTCTGTTGTTTCTTTTTGCATTATTATTATTATTTTTTGTTAAATCTAATTATTGGTGTGATTACATGGTGCGCATTAAATTTTAAGGTACCGATCTATCTTCGACGAAACAAAATTGAAAAATTGCGAAAAACAAAATGGATTTAAACAAAAAAAAAAAAGAAAAACATCATGCAAGTCGAGGCATGCATGCATGCAGCAATCAGTGATTGTAATTTTTTATCAAAAATTATGGAAAAATAAATCAAATCGAAGATTTTTCATTGTTATCTCATCATTGGAAAATCTGCGATTTATTCCAATAAAAGTAAACGAAAATAACAACTGGTTGAGGATGAAATAAGAACAAGAAGTACAGAAATGTATTGGTCACCGAGAATTATTTAATAAAACAAGTTGTTTGTCATGTACGATATCAATCTTATCCTATTTTGCTTAATAATAAATATCTGTAAGTATTAAAAATTTTTTTTCAGATCACTATCATGAAAATTATTGCTTTTTCTTATAATAAACATTTAAATATTGGTGAATATGTTGGGATAAAATCAGTATTGGACATGGCAAATTAGTTAACTTTTACACTTTGGCACCAGAATAATAATATTTACTTTTATTTTTGTATGGTTTCACTTTTTAGAATCCTTAATTTTATCGATGTTTGTTGACGACTGATCCCCAATATATTAGTTTTTTTGTTTTGTTTATCAATAATATAATTTTAATTAATGCAAAAAACGTGCAACTTCTCTCTATAATAATTACGCAATTTCGGCAACTTACACGGTATTTATTAGGATTTACGTTACTATCATTAGTATTATGATTATTATTTAATAATTTTTTTGAATTTAAAACAAAGCAACAATGATAACACAACTGACATGAAGCAATCTAGAGCGCATCTGACTAATTTCTCGCTACAAACCTGGGAATTTTTGTAATTTACTAATTGAAAAATTTGATAAAAATCGTACCTAATTTCCAATAATTTTCCACTAAATGAAAGAATTTTGCGCGGCACACACGTTTTTCTTGCTTTAGTTTTTTATTAAAAAAAGTCTGATGATTTTCGCGACTTTATGGCTGTTGGTGCGGTTGATCGAAAAATTTAAAAGAAAACAAAAAAACAGCTCGGATTTTATTATTTTTAACTTTTTATCAATTTCATTTTCTTACATTTTTTTTTCTTATTTTTTTTTTGTCAAAGGAGAAAGAGATTTTTAATTTTCTATTCCGAAATAACATTTAAGTCAGTCTTACGAATCACAGTGAAGCTTTGATATGATCAAATTATTGTGCTTGGTAAATGTTTTATTTTCTTTGGTTATACAAATTTTTCTTTCTCAAAATCAAAATCATTTAATCAATTAAGCGGATATCCGCTAAAATACGCCGTCATCTCTACGGCAGTCTTGTAATAATGGAATGCAAAATCGTTTTGGATATCTCTAGATTTGTTTGTTGTCTCAAATTTTAATCAATCTTTATATAAATATACATATAAATATGCGATAAACTGAACCAATCCATAATTTTTAACCGACATCAGTTTCATCAAAATAAATTTGTGCTCCATTTTCAATAACAACATTCGATGATAGTCTCAACCAACAGCGATAAAATCCATAATTTATTTAATGATTTTTGTTGCAAAACGCCTAGAATCTTTCCCGTATATCCATATTATACACACAAGATTCATCTACAAATCGACATCTTCATCTCCAAAAATGTGGATTTATTGTTGAATACTTGCGACAAAATACGAACTTTTAGCCGCGACTATGTCACGTTCAAACGAATCACACACACACTCAATAATATAGAAATACTTTTGTTTTTGTCTTAACATTTTGCAGCTATAATATAATTTTAGTTATATAGTTTATAATATATATGTATTTATATATTTATTGTTATTATTATTATAAATGCTGAGCGGGTGACAGCCTGGGTCGTAAGTTACTCCTGTACGGGCACTGTTAACGCTCTATTTTCTAAACTACAAGTTTTTCATTATTTATTTATTAAAAAGTAGATAAATAGAAAAATGTTTTTCCTTTTTCTTAAAAAAAAAAACAGTTATTTTCGTTACCTTATTGCTTTTAGTTACAATTAGAAGACGAAATTGTTTCTTTTTTATTTTTATTATTTTTTTTGATATATCAAACCCGACGACGACATCTAAACTATCTAGGTACTACTTGTGTGTGTCATTATTATTATTCAACTGTCGCAAATTAAAGAAAAATTCAGACCATTTGTCGACAATTCGAAAAACAAAAAAAAACAAGAGACCGCTTAACAGTTAAACCTGCGACCCTAAGCTAATGTCTTACAGGAGGCTACAAAAAGATATATCTTATCAATATAAACATTCTTCATTTCAATATTACAATATAAATACCATTTTTTGTTATATATATATTTTTTTGTGATTTTTTCGCTTTTCTAAAAACATCTATATGTTTGTTATTATTATTATTATTATTTGTTCTTAATCTATTTGAAAAATTACTTTTATATAATATAATATAATAAATTATGAAATATATAATATATAGATATTATTATTATTATTATTATTACTTAAGTATCGTAGTTAGGCCTGTATATTAAGTGTTAAAAATATGCTAATATACAGAGTGATTTGCAAAAATGTATGTGAGTTGCAGTCGAAATTGTGAACGATTCCTGCTACCTACTCTTGATGGATACGGTTTTTAACTACTTTTAAAACAAAACAAATTCAAATTTTGAAATAAAATCGAAAATTATTGCAGCGACAAAGCTGTGAGATTGATTGGTAAAGCGAGTTCACAGCAATGTCCAAATTATGGTCATCAGTCTGGCGCTAAGAACTTCAACCCTTCCAACCACCAACAGCTAATAATTTTATTATCATTACAATCATAATAATATAGATATATGTTGTATATAAATAGCCAAATACATTGAAAACAACACATCAAAATACAGCTATGAAAAATGCCAATTAGTCTATCTAATTATTTTAAATTTCTTTGACCAATAGTCTTATTTAAATAGGAGATTTTTTTTTGGTTTCGTTTCAGCTAAGATTTGCGTCTAGGTTTCAAATGATTTCCGGGCGGGAAGACTTTTAATATTTTCATATTCTTAATATTATTATCATTTATTCTGCAAATATTTAAAAGAAAAAAAAACGACCAGCTGTTACAGCACCTTTATTATTATTATTATTATTATTATTTTAAAAGTCGTGCCCTAGAGAATGGCGTCTTTTATCATAAAAGTAAACAACAAACATCCTAATCCTGATTTAAATATCCATTTACCTACCTACAATTCCATCTAGACTACAATACGCCATTCTACATCCCGAAAAATGAATCGCTTTCTTCAACATTTCATAATGTATAAGATAATAATAATTAATTTTGAGCAGATCGTGCCTTATTTTTGTTACACGACTCATTATTATAATTATTATTTTAAGTTTTAAAGTTGCTATATATGTGTCTACATTTACGCGTACTAAAATATTTCCATATATATGTATATAATATATGATTATAATAGGATTATTATAAAATATAAAACGCGATTTTCTTATATTTTAATTATTTTAAAACGTTCTTGTTTGTCGTAAAAATTGTGCCTCGTGTACTACTTCTAGACTCTACAGTACTCACTAGACATGCAAAAATGATGGACAGCAACAACATCAAAAATATAAGTCATGCTAGGTGGGAACACAATCTTAGCGGTGGTGTTGCGTGTTCAAATTTGAAATTGAACAATTAGAAAGAAAAAATAAAAAACCAACAAATAATGCAAAATAATGATAAATGAAATAAAATAAAAATAAAAACAAATTATAAATCACGAAATTTATTACGATATTTGGTAGCAATTAAATTTATGTTTATATATATTTATAAAAAAAATCATTACCTTAATTAACATTTTTCTAGTTGTTCCCAGGATGAACTGAAACTTGACATGTTTTAGTCTTTATTATATAAAATCCAATTTTTTTTTTTTTATTATTTTCAATATAATAATTTTAAATTCCTATAAATATAACACGTCAATGTTTCAATTTGTCCTAAAGGACGACGACCAAAACAAGCGAAAATTTGTTTTTTTTAAGCGTAGGTCAGTCGCATTTCAAAAAATTTTCATTGTTTTTTTTTTCTTATTTTTTGTTTTTTTGTTTTTGTTTATATATATTATAATAATAATTAATTAAAAAACCGTACTAATTTTATAAATTTCTAAATAGAAAACACACTTATACATTTAATATATCCAAAAAAAAATCAATAAAAAAATTACAAAAAAAAAAATCAAATCACTTCGAGGATTGTTATTATAATAATAATTAATTAATCAATTAATCAATTAATTAATTAATTAAAATATCAATATAAATATAATTCAATCAAAAAATCTAAACTATTTTTCAAAAAACAGTCACTCTGCACACAAATATTTGTGGACATATGTACTTGTACTAACATTCATAAAGTTAAATATCTTCACAAAAAATATGTAAAAAAATAAAATAATAATAATCATTATAATAATAATAATAATATAATG